>JAEQML010055642.1:0-35628 GCA_016904865.1 Pissodes strobi
GCGGCATATAAATGAAATTTTAAAATTGGCAAAATCGAACTGTTACAACTCCCCCTCTCCTTCAAAAGGAGGGAAACTTAGAGGAAGTTAACCGACGATAATAAGTTAATTGAGATAGGTAATTTAAAGCACTTATGTGACGTACGGGTGTACCCTACAGCTAACCTATAGCAAATTAAAGTAACTTCAAAGGTATCGCATAAAAAAAAATTGATAAGCCAAAACATTACTGACCACCAGCTAATTTAAATGTCACCAATTTCCAAATTAAATTAGTACATTAAGCTTCTTTTTTTTGAAAAAAAAAAACTAATAAGAAAATTAAGTAATTAATATATATAATAACATAACTGGAACAATTTCCAGAAGTCAAAAATAAATTGAACCAACCAGAACTAAGAAATAATAGAATATAAACCTATATTCAACATATAAACCTATATTCAACATAACAGGCATACGTCACCCCAAACACTATGCCACGGTGAGCGATGGGATACCCAGGGCGTACTCAACCCAGAGTAGATTGTTCCACCAAATTAAAAAAAAAGGAATTAAGATACAAATAGATAGACAAATAACCAAGAAAATAGTAAAATAGATAAAGTTAAGTAATAAGAAAATTAAGGACAAAGGTACGTAATAAGATAATGCAGAGCAAAGAGAATCAAGAAAGGTTGGAAAATCGACAAAGCTAAGCAATAAAGTAGGTAGAGAAAATGAAAGACAAGGTAAGTTACTTACAATTACAAGTAACTGAGAAGGATAACGGTGAAGGCAGAACAGCTTTCTCAAGGCTGCTCTAGCGAACAACAGTAGTAAGCGACGGAAGGTCAGCGTTACTACAGCACTCTGTGGGCTTTTACCACAACCAGTATCTCTGTGCAGAAGAAATTCTTTACCAATTTGATGTAGGCAACCATCAAGTTTCGCGCCAAGCCAGTTACCTACAACAAATCTATTGCCCCAACTGCAGAGCAAAGAGAAAAACAAGACAAGTCCAGGTAATATCCCAAATAAATGGTAATGCAACCGTTAAGTCACAAAGTTCTAGACCGAAAAGTGACTAATACTCTGAGCAGTAAATCCAGATACATCTGAAGTAACACAAGTTACATTGCTCAAGTATAAAAAAACTGAAAGGTAATGGTCTAAGCAGGAAAAGCCAGCATAACTGAAAAAACCCGAAGGTTAGGCTACTTAGGCCCAAAAAAAAATCATAGTCAAAAGAAAGATAAGCAAATCAACGAAAAAGCAATCATAAAAATCAGATAAGATAAAGGTAACGAAATAAATTCAAAAATAGATAACCAAAAATCAAAGCAAGTAACTATCAAGGTAAGTAAATCAACTAATAAAGGCAATCATCAAATCAGACAACAAAGTTAAGGTAACGAATAAAATTCAAAGATAGATAATCAATCAAATCAAATAGGTAACAAGGTAAGTAAATCAACTAATAAAAGTAAACACTAAAATCAAACAATAGAATCAAAATAAAGGTAACGAAATAAATTTAAGAAAAATAGCTAATCTACGCTCATACCCACAGTATAACAGTTTTCAGCTACCCATAAAAAAAACAATATCAGATACAATAGTCACAATTCGGGGTCAAATTCGGGGGGTTGTCATAATCAGGAGAATAGTCAAATTCGGGGAAGTCATAGCCAGGTGTGTCAAATCCGGGATATTCGTCAAATCCGGGAAAATGGTCACAATTAGGAAAACAGTCAATTTCGAGAAATTTGTCACAATCGAGTAAGGTCACAATTCAGGGTAATGTCCAAGCAAAATGCATACAGATAAGAATTAATTCTTAAGATAGTTTATAAACTCATAGTAAAAATTCAACAGAACAATGTGGATATAAGAAATTGACAGAAAGAAAAAAAAATTAATATCACAAATAAATTAAGGTAGATACAGAATATTAAAAAATAACCACTATTTAAGAAAATTTAAATTCAAGGAATAGAAATACAAATTACTCATTAATTTGGTTTGAATCAGTTAGATGGACCATCAGAACCGGAATCGATGTACACCGGTTTCAAGTCTTGAACATGCCAAATACCCTTGCTATTACCGTGTTCATCCTGGAGTTCGTACGTACACGTACCGGTTTTCTTTTTGATCTTAAATGGACCTAGGAACTCAGGAGCCAATTTTGAGCTAAAATAATTGGCGGCGTTAGAGAGCACTTTATTTTTACGCCATACCTCTTGACCAGAAACAAAATTGACCGGACGTCTTCGAAGATTGTATTGGTGTCGATTTCTTGACTGTGCCGACCCAATTTTCTTATTAATTTTCTCAAAGAGCTGTTTAAAAGTTTCGATTCGTTTTCGAATGTAATTTTGACTGTCCGTCTCGGCCGATGGAATTCCTTCGGTATAATCTTGCCCAAAAAGTTTATGTTCCCGCCCAAAGTTCACTAGATAGGGAGTATAACCTGTAGTTTCGTGACGTGATGTGCGAATAACGCAACCAATAGATGGAAGATTATCTTCCCAAGTTCGATGATCGTTTTGGTTGACATAGGATCGCAACATGCTTTTGACGACTCTATTGACACGTTCAGTATGATCAGCACGAGGATAATAAGATGCAGTATAGAAAATTTTGACCTTATACTTGTCACAACGAGATTGGAATTCTTTGGATTTCATCTGAGTACCATTATCACAAGTTAGATACTGTGGAGCCCCATAAACCAAGAAAATGCCCTGTTCTATATGTTTGACTAACGTTCTCGCTGTAGCAGAACGGCAAGGAAAGAGAACGACATATTTACTGAAGTAGTCGGTAACTACCAAGATGTGAGTATTGCCCTGTTTTGAACGAGGTAATGGTCCTACAAAATCTAGACTGATGGACTGCCAAGGTTCCCGAATATCGGGTCGATTACCCATTAAACCTGCTGGTGCTTTTTGCTCCACCTTATTTTGAGCACAAATATGACAAGATCGGACATACTTAGCAACATCTGCTCTCATCTTAGGCCAATAGTAACGTTCAGCTATTTTCCAAAATGTTTTAAAAATTCCAACATGACCTGAAGTTGGAAGATCATGACAGCGAACCAGGACTTCTTTTCGATGATCTTTTGGCAAAACTATTTTCCAAGAACTGGACTGATCAGGGAAGTTGGGACAGGTGGTCTTAATAAATTTAAAAAGATTACCACCTTCAACTCTCCAACAAGGAAATTTATCTGGCTGTTCTTCCAGCTTTTTCAACATATCGACATACCACTTATCAGAAGTGTTGGAGTAAGAAGGTAACGAATCCTCCACGGCTGCGATATCTTCTGTCAAAACTGGTACGGACCTAGATGGAAAATCTGGCACTATATGTTCTTTGCCTTTTCTATTAATTAGTTGAAAATCGTAAAGTTGTGAACGAAGTGCCCAACGACCAAGTCGACCCTGCGGATCCTTTAAATTATGTAACCACAATAGCGAGTGATGGTCTGTGATTACCTTGAAATGAACTCCCTCTAAATAATGCCTAAGTTTTTCCATACTCAAAATCACTGCAAGACACTCCTTTTCCGTGACTGTCAACTTCATTTCCTGCCTAGTAAGGGAACGCGAAAGATAAGCAATTATTTTGTCCCCATCATCGAATTGCTGGGTTAGAACAGCGCCTAAGCCATAAGAAGAAGCGTCAGTTTGAAGGGTAAACATGCGATTAAAATCAGGACAGGACAAGACTGGAGCGGTAACAAGAGCTTCTTTAATTGATTTAAAAGATTCCTGACAATCTGGAGTCCATTCCCATTTTATGTTCTTTTTGGTAAGCCGAGTAATAGGGGCAATAACAGAGGAAAAGTTAGGAACGAATCGTCTGTACCAGGAAGCGGTCCCAATAAAACGTCGGATCTCAGTCACATTCTTTGGTGGTGATATATTAATAATAGCCTGCACTTTTTCTGGATCGGGCCTCAATCCTTTAGAATCCACAACATAACCAAGATATTTTAGCTGGGGTTTGCAAAAGTGACATTTCTCTTGAGAAACCTTTAGTCCGGCTTCTTCTAAACGATCAAACACAAGACCCAATATCCTCAAATGCTCTGAAAAAGTCTTGGAAATAATAATGATGTCGTCTAAATAGACCATGACGTTGTTTTCTAAGTCAACACCTAAGACACGATCGATAATACGTTGCCAGGTAGCAGGCGCATTGGTTAAACCGAAAGGCATGCGCAGAAAATGGAAGAGGTTTCGACCTGGAACAGTGAATGCTGTAATCTCACGAGAAGACTCATCAAGAGGTACCTGCCAGAATGCTGATTTTATATCAATGGAGCTGATATAACGTGCGTCGCGGAGACGGTCTAAAATGGCTGAAATATAGGGAATGGGAAAGCTGTCCTTTTTAGTAATAGAATTGACCTTTCTAAAATCGATGCAAAAGCGATAATCATTGTCTTTCTTGCGTACTAAACATACAGGACTAGACCAGGGACTTTTAGATGGTTCTATTACACCTAGCCTTAACATTTCATCTATTTCCTTATCTATAATCGCCTGCTTGAACGGAGAGACAGGGTAATAACGCTGTTTAATAGGTCTTGAGCCAGGTTCTAATTCGATTACATGCTCAGCTACTTTACAGTAACCAAGACCAGTACCCATTAAAGAAAATTTCTCCTTTACCAGCGAATCAAGAGCGGATCTTTCAGAAACAGACAAAGAATCACCATCCACAATACTACAGATTTCAGGAAATTTATCTGAAAAATGCCAAACATTCTGTCTCAGATCAGGTACAATGTCCATGGCTTTCCAAAAATCGATACCTAAAATAAATCTATGAGCTAACTCTGGAAGTACTAAAATGTCTATTATACGTGTCCTATCTAACAAGGTTACAGGTGTCTGAAAATAACCTATACTTGAACAGGTCTGGCCATTAGCAACAGTACATGTGGTCTGATTTTTAATAAGTTTTAAACCTAATCCCTGCAAAGTTTCTAAACCAGGTTGACCAACAATAGTCCGAGTAGCTCCGGAATCTAGTAAGCCTCAAATAGGGTGACCCAAAACAGAAATCTCCAAATATGGGCGCTCATCGCCGTGCGCATGTGCAATAATAAAGTCCAAAAAATTCTTATTAGGAAAATTAATGTCATTGGTCGGTGGAGTGGAAATAACAGGAGAGGTCTGCCGACCTAACGACTCTCCCGAATACCGTTTCCCGAACCGGAACACTTTGGACAATTTCTAGTAGTCACATCTGGAGTACCACAACGATAGCAATGGATCTTCTTACTGCTAGGGCATTGCCGATTTAAATGGCCTGTCTGGTTGCAGTTCCAACAAGTAACTGGACGTCCAGGAAAAGATGGTCTTTCAGCTGGTGCTTGTGCTGCTGGTAATGCAACTACATCAATGGGCGGTGGATGGTCACTATATAAGCTAGAAGTAGATGCATCAGAAGCCAAGAAAGCAAAATCAGGTTCAACAAAATTTTGTCGCCTCCGAGATGGTGGAATATAATGATCAGCTCGGTACTTTTTAGCTTCAAGCTTAAGGCACTCATTCTCTAGCTCCTCCAATGAATTAACAACAGGAAGCTGAGTTGTGTAAAATGGGGACAAATTCCTAGAAATGATATCCAGCTGAACATCGTCAGACATACCTCCATAACGCCTAAACAAAGCACTCATACTAGACAAATAATCAACGATACTCTCAGACTGGTCTTGCGTTCTTTCCAAAATTTCTTTAAATAACCTAGCTTTATAATCAGGTGGTTCGAAATGTCTACACAGGAGATCAGATAAACTTTTCCAGTTAACAAACCTAGCTCGATTAGCACGGAACCAATTCAAGGCTCTGCCAGAAAACAAATCTATCGCTGACTCAAATAATTCCTGTTCAGATATACCCCTAGCAATACGTAACTCAGAAACTCTTTCTAAAAAGTTGTGAACTGAAAGTTGTTTACAGTCACCTGAGAATTTAAGATTCCATTTTTCAACACGAGTTTTAAAATTACTAGAGTGACATGAACGAATTTTAGTTGGCGTGGAATTAGTTGGTGGTTTATTAGAATTTAAACTAGAAACAGAAGAGTCAGAATCTGATTCGTCTAACTGCGTTTTACTTAACAAAGCACTCAAATCTTTATCCGATTTCAACAGTGAATCTAAATTATCTAAAGCAGATAATATTTCTAGCAAAGAATCAGATCTAATTTTTAACTGTTCTTCTTTAAGATTAGCGGTAGGTATTCGATTAATTCAATTCAACAAGTGAACGAGACGTGATTGAATACGTTCAAAATTAGCTTTAGACTTAGTGTCTCCTGCTAAACTTTCTACTTAAATTTGGAGATCTTTTAATGTTGTTAAAATATATTCGATTTCACTGTCAAATTTAAGCTTATATGGTGGATAATTTAGAGGTTTGCCTTTCTTTTCTAATTGTAAAACTGGACGTAAAGCTGCTCTTAATTGTTCAACAGTTTTTGAATCATCAGCTGGTAAACCACGAATACTAAGTTCATAGACAAGCATCTCTTTCCTAAGATAATTAACTATCATATTGTAATCCATCGTTACTGACTCAATAAGATAACAAAAGATAACAAAATTATAAACGAATAAAGAAAATTAGCAGGTAAATATAAATCAGCATAAAAAAATAAAGGTAGCTGTCCTCTTCGGAGAGCTCAATATGTAAATCAATGCGCAATATAGAAATATCAACAAAAAAAATAAATCACCTAGTAAGCAATCAAATAATAACAATGAAATAACAATGCTGGATAAATATTAAATCACTAGTTATCAAAATAATATGCAGCAATAATACACAATGCTACCAATCAATGAAAATCACCTGGAAAATAAATCTAATAAGGCATACAGGACATAAATTAGAACAAATTTGCAATTTAAACAAGAAAAGGTCTCTCAAAAAAAAGATTGCCCAAATTTGCAATTTTGTAAAGAATAGGTCTCTTCAAAAAAAATTTGCCCTTTGAGTTGGGCGCCAAATTTGCAACACGTTTTTTTAATGATTGAACCCAGATTTTTTTTTCCCAATTAATTAAAAGAAAATTGAACCTAGCCCCGGAGAGTCGCGTTACAAAGCCCGGCCCCTGTCGTGGGGTCGTTTGAGCGCCACCCGTTCTAGCCAGCTAAACGGAAAAAGCTCGGCAGGTGTTGTACCGAGTGGCTAGATTCGCTCATAAAATTAACCGGTTCTTAATTTCAAACTATCAAAAAAAAAAAAAAATAAAGGAGAATAATTATGGCACTATAATCAACTAACTTAACCTATCAAAAAAAAACACAATCTAAAAATTTAATGGACACTATATTTGCTACTAAATTCTTTTTTTTTTGCAAACACAGCAACAATCTATCTGGAGAAAATGGTTATATTAAATGTGGTTGAGTAGACAAAAGAATGTTAAATGACTTAAAGGAATTAATAAAATAAACTGAGTACAATATGAAGATTGTACGTACAGAGACCAATTCAGTTGGAAAACCTCAGTTCTATATGCCTTATCACTAAATGCACTAAACTACTTATCAAAGTGTTCACTTGGCGCAGACTAAGGTTCTTACAACTAGGTATGCGTGCGCTAATAGCTGCACTGATGGTGATAATATGCCGCAATGAGCGGACACAATGATTAGATCAAAAAAACTTGAGAAGTTAATAAAAGCACCAGATCAGATTAAAAACATGGTTAGCTTGATTCATAGGATAAAAAGATAAAATTCAGGGCAGTTGTATCTGCCAACTAATTAATGAAATGAAATATTAATGAAAAGAATGAAGTTATCCAGCCAGCACTTATCTTTTAAAATGAGAAAACAAATCAAAGCAATTTGATCAACTGGTCCGATAAACCAGTGAATAAATGTAAATTAAATTAATTAAAATCAATGAGCTACCTCAATTCAATGTGTGATTTATATCAATAAAAGTAAGCGAAGATTAAACCTAAGACACAATGAAACATAAAACATATACCCAAATCCCGTCGTCGAACTCTGTCGATGGCCTCTAGTGCGGGAACCACAGCAGTTCTTTAACAGAAGTTCTGGCCTAGCAGAAGAAGTTCTGACCCCGCAGAAGAAGTTCTGGCCTAGCAGAAGAAGTTCTAGCCCAGCAGAAGAAATTGGTTCACCAGGCAAACTACTGGCCCAGCAGAAGGAATTGGTTGATCAAGTAAATTTCTGCCCAGTAGAAGAACCCTGAAATAATCCAGTACGCATTAAATGAAGCCCCCTTACTTTAATAAAAAATCATAGACCCCCTCCCTCTTTGCATAAATACATCTTCTTTATAAAACAAATTTTCCCAGACAAACAAACCCCATGGACTTACAGTGCAATAAAGCAAATAAAAGAGATATTAAGGTTCCGGCAACTTGAATATAAAAAGATAGATATGAATCACCCCTAAAAGAATATATAACTTCCCCATATGATCAAAATTAAAGTTGCATTAAAATAAAAATTCGGATCAGGTAAAATGGAGTAGATAAGATAACACATGGGGAAAGCAAATGGCGTTATGTGCACAAAAAAATAAAAGGTAGATAAGCAGTCAATTTCATTAATTTAGGCAAAAATGGTAGCGATATTTACCTCAGATTCGGACTTGAGGGTATATTAGAGGAGATTCGACGGTCTCGGTCTTATGGGACGAACGTGGAAGCCGCTATAAATAATGGAAATAAAAAAAAATTTAGCAAAATGGCGGTCAAGTGCTTCATAGGCCACAGAAAGAGGAATCCAGAGAAAATGCTTACCTAGTACAGCTTGTAGAGCCCGAATAATCGGTCGTGTCAAAACACAAACAGAAACGCACGATATATCCCCTCAAAAGGGTTGTATTATTTCACAATACGCAAAACGTGCAATTTCTCGCTATACTGGCAAACGTTTCCCAGGCGAGCAAAACTAAAAAAGACCTCCTTTCCTCTTCCGTCAATTTGCCTTAAATTAAATACGGCGACACAAGTAGTCATGGGCTGAAAACTTAACGAGTGTTTCGATACAAGGAATAATTCTAAGAAAATAAACGCCTTAATTCTCGCTTATTATGGTGATAAATGACGGCGGAAGCCACGAGTAGTGAGCTAAAATTACATTCTTCCAGAAAGGCTAGGAAATGCTCTGACAGAAATAATAAACCTTCAGAAATCTAAACCGAGAATGAAAAACGCGCGATACCTAGCCCATTCCTATTATTTTGCAAAAACCTTACAAAAAACTGGTCCGCTGTACCGAACGAGAAATATATTTAAAGCAGAGGTCCAAAAACGATCTCCGGAACATCAACCTAGGGTTCTCAAAAGGTAATAGAATATTCAAACTGAAATTAAATTATGGTTCAATAAGTCAAATGCAACGTATTTGCAGGCTAACTGAATTCTTTAAAAATATAAATCGACAAATCAAGCCAAGTTAACTTAATAATAAGGTACATACATCGCTTATCAACTAAAATAGATAATCACAATCGATTCTAAAAGCTAATACGAATATATAGCTAATCTATACTTAAAATATAGGTAATTTTACATTGAGAAAAGAGGCAATTTCAAGCGAATTATTAAATTCAGAATTAATAAACCGATGAGTGCGGCATATAAATGAAATTTTAAAATTGGCAAAATCGAACTGTTACATTCTATACTTAGCTTTTATATAATTTATGGATTAAAATTTAAGCCAAAAAATTGTAAAATCTTAGACATATCTGAGTCTATTAAAAGGTAAATAATTTGTTATTAAATAAAAATAGTTTAGACATCAAACTGTAGTAACTTTGGTCACCGAGTCAAAGATATCCACACTATAACAAAAGAAAAAACAAATTTAAGATTTATCATGTAGTCAACTTCTTTATTTTAATCTCAAATATATTTGCATTCCATTAGTTACAACATGAATTTTAAGAATAATACATTTTCATTGCTCCTATGGAAACGAATGAAAAATTAAAAATATACGTTTTATTAGAATTTCCTATTCATTACTCGTGAATTATTTAGATAAAATTTTACATATTTACAACTAACATGGTAACTCATGTTTAATTCATAATTTTACTTACTAAATCTAATTCATTGATTTTACTTTTCAAATCTGTATATTATCAAATTTTAGTATTTTGCGTATTTAGGAGGAAACAATTTTTTTTTTGCAATCGAAAATGTTAATAAAATAATGATATTTTTGAACGAGACGAAATAGCAGTTAGTGAATTAGGTTTCAGCCCTTGGACAAAACATTTATATTCCCGGATTGTTGTTTGCGACAACTTTTCCGCCCTAGACCGAAAAAGTAATATTTCCGGACTGTTATTTGCGATAACTGTTCCGCCCTAGACCAAAAAAGTAATATTCCCGAATTGTAATTTGCGATATCTTTTCCGCCCCAAACCGAAAATGTAATATTTACGGACTGTTATTTGCGATAACTTTTCCGCCCTAGACAAAAAAAAGTATAATATTCCCGGACTGTTATTTGCGATTACTTTTCCCCGAGTAATTCAGTAATATTACGATTTATATCGGACAAAATTCTGAAAGTTTTGAAAATTGGTAGGAATGTTAGAGATGATATAAGAAATACTAAACTAAAAAGTTCCCATGCACCCCTAAATAGTGTGCTTCATCTCCTAGGACGTGTTTACCCCCTTTTTCAAGTTTTCTAGATTATCTCGAGAACGGTGCACTTTTTGATAAAAAAATTTATACCAGAAAATATTCCTCATAAAATTTTCTACAAAAAATTTTCCTATACATTTTTTTCTAAAATTAATAATAATGTGACAAATACGGCGTATACATAAGGGTTACTTCCAGTTACCCAGTAAATGCAATCTAATATATAATATAATATAAAGTCTGGCAGCAGTCCATGATACAAATAAAAAGTTGTATCATGGCAACAGCCGTCATTTACATTTGGCGCCCGCCCTAAAAGTAATGCATCATCCTAGTGACCTTGAGTCGTCACAGAGGGTGTAGTGGGAGAAAATAAAACTTACTACACTATGGAGTGTGAAAAAGTGGTTATCGATTTATATTTTAACTTTTTTTGGGTAAGACCACTTTGGGCGCTTTGGATAATCAGCCATATATTTAACGAATTATATATCCCGCTCTGATTTCGTTTGCGCTTTATTTACCAAACAATGAGAATGAGACGTTTTAGAGGAAATTGTTATATAACCTTTTTTGTAGAGTATTTTATGAGGAACAACTTTGTATGTAAGTACTTTTACCTACCATGCACTGTTGCTGGGGGAAGAAGCACATACTTTAGGGGCGGGAACTTTTTGGTTTACTAATATTTATGCTATCCTTAATATTTCTACCAATTTTTAAAACTTTCAGAATTTTGTCCGATATATTAAAATTTTAACTGTAATATTACTGAACTATAGATCGAAAATAGTTATTTGATTTACTATAGGCAGCAAAGTAGTAGATTGACTACCGCGGCTGATAGTTCATGGGACTCAGCTAAAGCAGTCAATCTACTTTGCTGCCGAGTTGAACATATAATTTTTTCTCCGATTGTATATTGTATATTTGCAAATTATTACAATCTCACAAATGTATATGTCAATAATAATTATAGTTTGACAACTTATGTCAAACGTTTTATTCCTATGGAGACTAATCATTTTGCTGCCTAGGCAGGAAAGTACTTACTTTGCTGCCAAGGCAGAAAAAGTAATACTTTGCTGATTGATATGTGTCTGCAAAATTAATATTTGCTGTCAATCAGAGAAAAAGTAATATATCCGGACTGTTATATGCGATTTCCTAGCAACCCGTAACAATATCAGATTAGCGAGTTTTGCATTCTGCCAACCAACGTAGCGGCTATGTTAACATTTTATTTATTTATTCAAGTATCAACAGCAAAGCCAATTACAGATACCAAAACTTAATTACAAACAGTAATAACTAAAGCGAAGTAAGGTTAAGATAAGATTCTCTAAAAGAAAATATAGATTTTTTTTATAAGTATTATATTTAATCGTTAGCGAGGTCACTTGTCAATTTTATGTCAGTACGCTTTTTAAAATCTTTAAAACTAGCCCTGTCAACATCATTATCGAAAACATACAATCATACTACCATATTCTAGGATTGGTAATACTATACTAATGTATCAAATAGATGACAACTCACATCAAATCAACACTCATATCTTTGGTATTACGCATAATAAAACCTGATATTTTCTGAGCACTCTTGATTTTATTAATTATGTGTCCCGAGAATGATAAAGAAGTATTAAAAGTAATTCCAAGATCCTTTTGTTCAGATGGACATTTCATCTTTTAGGATATAATCGATGAGTATTGGGTTTTGATTTAATCTCAATGACATGCATGTACATTTACCTAAATTAAAATTAAAGCTATCACTAGAGCACCAATCAGTTATATCATGAAGTTCTTTCTGAAGAATAATACAGTCTCCAACTGAGATTATTTCAAAGAAAAGTTCAAAATTATCAGACTTTGGACAAAACACTATTAAAAGCCATTAAAGTTAGATCCATGAGGAACTCCGGAGGTGCAAATATAAATAGCAGATTTGCTACCCCTTTTTTCAACCCACTGGCGCCTCTTATTTTCGCCATTCTCCAAGTAAGACCGTATTAAACTTATTAAAATTCCAGAAACCTCCATTTCCCTCAAACTATTTAAGATGACTGAATGTCTAATTCTGTCGAAAACTTTTTCCGAATCTGTATAAATTACATCAACTTGAGATTGTTGTTTACCACTTCATGTATATATTGAGCAAAAGTAGCTAGATCTGAAAATGTGGACCTTCGAAGCAAAAATCCATGCTGATTAGGTGATATTTTTCCAGAAATCTCATCAAAGAGCATGTCAAAAATTAAAATTTCAAATATCTTGGATATAGCACATACAATGGTTAACGGCCTGTAGTTTTTTGTCTTGTCTTAAACCACTGTTAGGTACTGGAATAACTTAGAACAGAGGTTTTTAATATAATATTAAATAGTATTCGCAAGGAAATTATCAAGAACTCACCACACCCCTTTAACACATTATGATGGAATTTCATCGGGACCAATGGATTTATTTCCTTTAAGTTTTTTAATGGCCTTCTCCACTTCTCTACATGAAATAACTTTCAAAAAAATATATGATCTCACTTTAAAACCAAAGAAGCCTGCACCATCAGAGTTATCAGCATCTATAAATACTGATTTAAAGCAACATGCAAAACCATCCGCCAACTCATGAGGTCCACTAAAAACTTTATTATCAATATTCATCTCATCCAGCATATCCGACATCCTGTCTTTTAACCTGTTTAAAAATGACTAAAATAATTTTGGATTAGACCTTAACCTTTGCTCCACGTCGAAAAGGTATCTTCCAGGTGCTCCCTTAATATTACTTTTAACTAAGCATCTCAAATTATTAAATTTTAACTTCCAATACCGGGACTTGGTTCTCCTAGATTTTAAAAACCACTTATATTTTTGTTTAATGTGGAAAATTATGTCTCAGACAGGATATCTTTTGGATTTCTGAGTAGACTTAGAAACAGACCTTTCAAAAATATTGGTCCAGAGCCAGATCCACATCTGTAAAATTGTCCAAAACATTCCAGTTCTGCAATCTAAAAAGGGCGAAGAGTAAAATAAATTCAGCTTTTTTAAAATTAAATTTTGTTGAAGGAAGCGATTTTTGTGTGGACTCTTTTAAAAGACATGATTAAACAGGTATGTCCCATATTAATTGGTAACAGTAGCTCTTGAGCACAGTCCACATTAACATCATCGAATGAGGCAATAAGAAAATCTAATATTACATTATGATGGTTTCTAATATTATTAAACTGGCACAAATTATTAAAAGCAAGAAACGATTTAAAATTGCATTTTCGGTCGATCACAGAAAAATATATTTGATTTAAAACGTAGCGTAGCAAGAAGATTGCAATTTATGCTGCTAAAGCTTCGTACAGACCTGAACATTACGCCGAACAACAACCATAACAACGAACCAAACGGCAATCGGAACACTAGTTTGGACGGGGTTACGAAACACGTTCACAAATCCTAACCATTCGGCAAACGGTTCGCGGTGTTCCCATCACTTGTCGGTTTTTTCTCCGACATCAAAGGAAATGCTCGCGAATGTGTTTGCAGGTTTGGACGGGTTAATAACAAAACGGCGAACAGAACTTTGGTAGTGAGCAATGCAGTGTAATTTTTTTAGTTTTGCTTTTGTGTTTTGAGTCTTAACAATGGAGTGGACAGAAGAAAAATGCATGGAACTTATTAACGTTTATCAACAAAAAGATTTGTTGTGGAAACCCAAACATCCGCAACATTATAATAAAATTACTCTGGTACTATGCAACTCTTGGACTGTTTTGAAATTTCAAATAAATATTGAAGGCTGCTGTAGGAATAGCTGTTGCTAAGAAACGGAGTGTTACTGCTAATCTATCTTTGATGATCTTGAATTGATAGTGCTTTTCTAAGTACAGTGTCCTGTTTTATTTTCGGACCTATTTTGTTTAATAAATACTCAAAGTCGGAAGGTGTCATCCTTGTAAAATTTTTGTAATGTCCACTCACAGCTTGAAACTCTAATTCACTTACTAAATTAAAATTTTCTGCACTTCTTTGTGCATAAAAATGTGTTTGCCACCATCTTCTTGTTTTTCGCGTTTTTTTGCACAACGAATAATGAATATATATGTACGCTGCTGCTGCTGCTGCACTTTTATTCATCTTGAAGTTTGAACCAATAAAAGAGGGTTGATTATTTTGAATTGACAACTTTGAACTACCGAGAACATTTATGGGAACAACACAAAACGTTCCGTTTGTTGTTCGGATCGTCAAAATTTAAATGACCGTTCGCCGTTCTGTTTGCCATTCAGTTCGTTGTTCTGTTTTTCAGTCTCCGTAATGTTCAGGTCTGTACGAAGCTTTAAATTAACTAAAAACTTTGACTTTGATATGCAACTTAAGTTATGGCGGCGCTCTATTTCGGTCATCTTTTGAAATCATTATCTTTTTAAATCCTATCTCATGTTCTTCCCTCTATTACCTACTTGTTTTTCATTCATAATTATTTATATTCCCTTATACTAGAGAAAATTTCAATAAAGTTCATTTGAAACTGGCTTTCTATGGAAATTATCATTCCTATTATTTTTAATTGTACAGTCGTAATGTAGGTTGTAAATTTGTGAGTTTTTAGAGTGTTATAAAAACATATCCATTTGTTTGTTTGCCAATGGTTTTGTTGTTTCACTGTTTATTGATATGAATTTCTGTTGATATAAACTTTATTTATTGGCTTTCCGGACTGTTATATTATTAATAAATAAAGTATTGCTAGTATTTTGTGTTACGTTATGATAACTTATTTTATTATGTATGTATTGTTTGTTCCAACCAATTTCCAATTAATAATGAATGGTATCAATATTTTAAATTTCATAGGTCACTGAAGCCGTAATTAACGTTATGTTATTATTATTGGTTTTATTCAATTGCTGTATATATTTACTTATTAAATACATACCATGATGGACTTCTTTCTTCTTTTCATTGTTTAATGCACAGGCATCGTCAAGTTTATTGTTTCAAATGACAGCGTAGGGATATTTTAACTTTACTATGTCTATTTAAAGTTAAGTAATAATGACACTTTCTTTTCATTTATTATTTATTTATTGCTTCAGGAGATGTGCCCATAATAATAAATATCAAATATTAAGTATTAAACTAAATTAATTGAAATAAAAATTACAACGAAATTAAAATGTACAAAAAACAACGGACTTACAATTATGTACCAATCAACTTGCAAGCCAACAATAGCACTGTGGTTTCGAAAAATATTGGTATAAAGAAAATGACAAATCGTGTAATACAGACCACATACTTTAACCAGAGTACAAATAGTAATATCGAGTAGAGCCACTCAGCAAAATCATTTTGATGTTTTTACATGAAACGCATAAGCCGCCGCAAATCTGCAGCAGCGAGCAGCCTGTCAGGCCCAACGTTCGGGAGAGATTCAAAAAGTATTCGCTGAGGCGCTTTTCTCGGTTATTATTTGATACATGTTACAACGCGACGCGACAGTATACAAGCTCAGGACCTTTGCACACCCACTATCCCTCGTAGCAGGGCCACGACCACGAACCAGATTGACCCGGATTCGCTCCGACGCCAAACGCTGTCGGCGAAATTGGAAATTTGTCTCCAGTAAACCTACCGTATATTTATTTATACCGTGCTTTAACAGGGAAAGAAGCAAGCTACCCATTATCGAGCTGCATATTAACGAGATGCCCGCCAAAAATCGATAAACCGAGCAAGTAGTCGAGATTCTGATTGAAATTGACCAATCCAGAAACCCATGGAATGAAGTTGTTCGTTACATTATTTATGAAATGAAATAGCTGAGCAAAAGTGAGCCTGGATTTGGTACTTCGCGAGGGAACATGAAGATTCACTGGCGATAAAAGATGGCTACAGTCAACAAGAGAGTTGACCATCTTCTATAGCATCATTAAATTGGTTTTATTGTGTCTTGTTGCCAATTAAGCAGGATGCAATCTGAAGGATAAGGAATCATAGTCGAACATATAATTCAAGGTGGAGCTTTGAGGCATAAATGTGACATGGATACTGCAGCGGAGTACTCGGAGCTATAAATAAAAGTCTGATTGAAGTCATATTATAAAAAATTTCTTGAGCAACGGTTTATGAAACCCAACACCTTCACTGATTTAGATAGTTTGTCAGTTATGTGCGGATAGAAAGGCAATGAGGAGTCAAAAACAAAGCCAAGGTCTTTTAATTCCATCTCGGTTCGCAATGATACACGGCAAATGTGATATTTATAATGTAAGAGATTGCGCCCCTTAGAAAAGCATATCAATTTTCATTTGGTAGTGCTCAACTAAATGCCATTAACAGTAAATGGATCGGACAACCTATCAAGATCGGAATGTAGCCTGATGCAGTCGTAAACAGTTTTGATATATATATATATATATATATATATAACAAATCACTATTTGCGTAAATTGTTGTTAAGTTGTTAATTACCTTCTTTTAAGATTGCCATAAGGCGAACGGCAGCTGTCCATCAGAGAGCACGGGGTGAGTTCGTCGAAGGTTTAGCTTGATAATATTAAATCAAATATCTTGGACGCCACTAATTTTTTATCTAGATGTTAAATTGGGAAGAAAATCAGAAACCAATAGCTTTGACAGATACTGACACACATTTGATTCTTCTAATAACCATTTATTAAATAATATAAATTGAATACACTATGATGTGAGAATACCTATTTGGTTTTTTTATTATGTAGATTATTAAATTAAGAACTACTGAGTGACTGTTTAACTTATCGACTCTACCTTCATCATCAAATGTTTATGCTTTGGTTTGTCAACAAGATCCACTCTTGGACAATAGAACACAACCTTTAATCAATAAGAAAATGAAAAATGTAATTAAAAAATACCATTGAAAAATACCCCACCCTTTGTAATTTGAAAGATTTAACCTATCGAGAACTTGATTTCAATTTGAGAATGTCCTCAACACGTTCAACATGGAAGAGGATCGAGTAAAGAAATGATATTAGAATAAAGGTCAATTATAAAATTAGATTGAATACAGAGTACCGAACATTCTCTAATTGTCGATCATAATCTCATCAACTGAAATTTATTCTCCCACATTGCAATATACAAATATACAATTTGGTTATAGCATTCAAGCTAAGATGTGATCAAATAATTATGTGAAGGTTAAAAGCCAATTCTAAGATAAATTCGTCTTAAAATACTTATATCTAATGAAAATTCATGAATTTTCCCCCTTATTTTAGATTAAGATTAAATTGATATCAAATTCAGATTATATGTATTTTAATTAAAATATACTGGCCGTGATGTGTCTCCTATATGGATCCCCAGATCTCTAGTGTACAGGACTACACATTCCTCACGCCGAGTGATAAGCTCCTATATGGATCCCCAGATCTCTAGTGTACAGGACTACACATTCCTCACGCCGAGTGATAAGCCAGACGGGATCATTCCCAGGTCGTGTGACTACAAGATAACATCTCCAATTCGAATCAGAGCATCAGTGATCAGTGATACCAGGAACTTAGTGATGAGGAATCCTCCAAAATGTTCAGGAATTAACTTACGTTAATCATGGCCTAAATGGCGTTTAATAAACTAGATCATCTAGGCGAAAGATGGAACCAAAGCAGGCATTTGCAAATCCGGCGTCATCGGATAAATTACCACGAACAAAGTCACCAGGACTACATTATCAACCCTAATTAGGTTGGCGAGCCATCACAAATTGATATTACTCAAATCCCTTTTACAAGGCGAAGGATATATATATCCTTATTCAATTTGGCCTCTGTCACAGGTCTGACCGCTCCGGTCGTCGCGCCGTGTAGAAGTGTCAAGTCAGTCGCAGATGAAGAAAAACCAATATCCTCTGACAATCCGTCAAAATACAAAAGTACGTTCCGAATCTTGATTCACTGAAGCTGGACTCCGATTTACTCCGAGCTCTACGCGTTCTGTACCATGATACTCACGAGAAATCGCCTCAAGCTTTCCGAAGACAAGTCCGGCCACACTTTAAGAAAAGAAGACGAACACCTGTCAGATCCCAGCTGACCACTGATAAAAATGAAAACAACGAGCGATTTGCCGGTCATTTATCACTTAATTCAAATAAGCAATTAAATAATAATTCCATGTAGGGAATTAAAGATAGAAGAGTTATCCATCACGATAATGCAGGTATGTATACAATAATAAAATATCTTAAGTTAACAAATATACAAGCATTCTAAAACTAATTACATGTTTACGTTTTGTCAATTAACAATTCGTTGATTTTTAGGCCCTGTATATTATTAAAACTAATCATATTACAATGCAATCGATGATATATGCGAGCAAGAGATATGGATTACTTGCTATACTATAACATTAGAATTAACACACGAAGGATGCCTCGACTGAATGAAAAGTTTGGAATAACTAGTAAGGTAAGATATTATTAATTTGAGTAGCAACCATTGTGCAGTCAATCTATGCTAATAGGTGTCAGAGGTGTACTCCTAACTTGTGACTATGCACCTAAAACAAACTTTTAATTGACATGTTCAATTTTAGCATATACTGGACTCGATTAAATCAAGATGAGAATACCGTCTTGGACATTACCGAAGAAATGACACCAACATGTTTCACAAAGCAATGAGAACCAGTTCAAATGTAATCAAATTAATAAATTATGAATCATTCATAGATCTGTGTATCCCTTAACCTTCACTAAAATTATAAGAAAATAAATAGCATTATTCTAAACATAGAGGTGAGTAATCACATGCTATAAAACACTTGACATTATCATTAATGAAAACGTTAAATAGCAGAAGTCCCAAGTGCTATCCTTGAGGGACAGCAGATGTTGCTCTAATGTGCGCTGAGCGTAAGTTGTTGACCTTGACTATCTGAAAACGAGCACACAAATAATCAGCTATCCAGCGTATAGGAGCGGGCCAGACACCCCCAGCCCCCAGTTCTTCCAGCTTACTCAGTAAGACACGATGGATAACTGTATCGAATGCATTTAGATCATCAGTCTAAATTGAATGGACCACCCCATTATTCTTAAGAGCCAAAAAAAGATGATCACTATAAAAAAAGAAGGCTTAATTCAGTGCAACGCCTCGGACGAAAACCAAACTGCTATTCGCTCAGACACTCAAAATAATTTTGGGATAGAGCTAAGGATGCTGAGAAGGCTGGAATTGGTGGCATCACCCTTGTCACCTATTTCGTAAATGGGAATCATAGTTCTCCTTAGAGAAGCCAGAAACTATTCCTGCATTTAATGAAGCATTAAAGATTTTAAACAGTGAATGAGCCAACACGAAACTACAATTTCTCAGAAAACATGGAGTAATACCATATGGCCCTGGGCCCTTATTGGCATTCAACAAACTCATCAGACTGTAGATGTCAGGCATTAAGATTTAGCAGCCATGGATATGGGTAATTCTTGTCCAGATGGAAGACTGGATCTGACAAAATTCGCTGGAATAAACAGCACCAAAAAATCAGCATACAAATTAACCAGTTCAGGTTCTCCTGCACTACTTTATTATTACAAAATATTTCGCAGGGCAACGGAGTTCCAAAAGCCCTTAATGGTATTGATTTATAATGATTCAGACTGACGTACAAAGTTCAAATAACTAGTCGGAGATAAAAGCTTGCAGTGAGCTCTAAGTCTGAGGAAGTCAGCATAATGCCCAGGCAACCCCGACCCTCTCCATCTCTCCTTATTGGGCAACTATATTTTGTAGAGTTTAAAATTTCGAAAGAACAAAGACTAGCATGTACCAGTATATTCGAAAATTTATTTAAAACTATTTTTCGAATATTTAAAAAAAAATGGTCCGCAAGATCGCCGGATATCACTCCGATAGACTATTTCATTTGCAGGTGTAAAAAATAGAAGTTGTTCACAGGGAACCTTTACTGCCATACGTCGTCAACAAAATTGCTGTCTGTATCTTGCACTTCGCGTAATAAATTAAATTATTTTGTCATTTTCACAGCATATGTCAAAATATTCGAAGATTTCTTTTTTTGAATATTAAAAAAAATGGCCGGCAAGATCTCCGGATATAATTCCGTTTGACTATTCATTCGTGTGTATGTAAAAATATGTTGTTTACAAGGAACTTTTGAAGATATGACAGACCTCGTCATCTTACACTTCGCTTAATAGGCCACACAAAGTAAATTATTTTATCATTGTCACAGCTGCATCCAACAGCCATAATTTCGGGTACATTGGCTTATTTTTTTATGTTTGATGAGTTATTAATAATAAGCTTTCTTTTTTCTAATCAAAAATCATTTGGAATTAATTTTTTTTCATTTTGCTTGTATCCGGTATATCTTTGACATGATGAGTACGTATTGTTTATGGTGCTTATAGCTCCAATGTAAGGAAATTAGTAATATTAGTAAACAAAAAGAAAAATTAAATTATACTCAACTTTAAATGGAAAGCAGAAACTATTACATTACATTTGGAAAATAAAGTTGAAGACGACTGCACAAATTTTAATAGAGTCCCAAAATGCAATTTGCAATACTAATAAATTAGTTGTTTTTCGTACTCATTTAAATATACCTATACACAATTAAATGAGCGGAATACATAATTCGCTATATCTGAAACAAGTAGAGAAAATCATTTGAGGTAAATAATATAAAAGTGTTAAAAATAAAGAAGCACCGTCAACAAACTGTTGTATATTCAACGTTATTTATAGCAGTTTTTGGCACTGTAAATCTCACTTTTTTTTTCGTCATTTCCAGGGCGTGTCTAGTCTATAAAAATACTACCTTATATTCCATTGGGATATTCATGATCGACAAAACAACAAAGCATAACTATGTATAGTACGCTTTGCCTCCCAATAGGTTTTGGAAAAATTCCCCTTCTGTTTGGTTTAAATATTCAGATAGTAGTAGTAGTTCAAGGGAGGTCAAAGGGCTTTGCCGATAGGCCCGAGGGTCCTTGCAGCATACCCAAGATCTCCTCTCAACCACCCACCCCAACTCCAGTTCACTCTAGTAGCAGGCACACAGTCCCCTCGTTCTGCAATATTCAGGACGAGGTGCCTCGCTCTTGCAAAGACCGCCTATCTATTTAGGTAATGGAAAAGGGGGTTTCATCCTTCACTGCTCACTTCGGCAGGTAGCGCCGCCCTCAAGACCCATCAGGCCAATGATCCCTACCAAGGTGCTCACTTCTATATCTTGTCAGGAGCTATTCCGTCCTGGTTTTATCAGGCTCAGCGATAAATTCTTACTCTCTGCCCCCTGAAAGTTTCTCCACTCTCTTGAGAGGGCCTGATCAGTCCGCAATCCGATTGCCGCTCTTACTTGACAGAAAACCGTAAAATGGACCTGGGCCTATACACGGAGTCCGGTGTACCAAAGGCGAGCAGGGCAAGTTCGTCTGCCACCTCGTCTGTCGCCACCCACCCCCTGGTCCCGGCACCCATATCAACTTCACTCTCTTGCTCTATGCCAGCCGCTCCAAGACGTCCCCGCACTCTTGAACCAATTTAGAATTTTAATTCGTAATAACCATTCGAAGGCAACAAATGTAGGCGCACGATAGATCCTTGGTATAAACAGAATAAACACCAAAAATATATACACATGACAGGACACGACTGTGCAGTCTTATTTGCAAATGGAGTAATAACTTCATCAATAAAATGAAAACAAACATTAAAACATCCGAGCACCTACGGAAAAAACTCGTTAATGACCCATTTTAATTACACTGGGGCTCATAGATATAATGCAGAAAAATTGTTATTAATAATTAATTTTTATGTAGAAAATAGATATGTTTGTTCGTGTTTATTAAAGCCCAAAGCCTTCTTGTTCCCATTAGAAGTAAATGAAAATTTAATTTCGTTCACGTTTTTTCAAATAATGTTTGCGTTACAGTCAACAGCATTTCAATAAGATGCCTTCGCAATAGTTTTTGTAGAAATGTTACATGAAATCTGTATATAATATTTTCAAGATTCTATGTTTTAGTCAAACTTCTAAATTTAATGTGGCGTTACATGGAAACCCTATTTTTGTGGCGTCAGACAATGATAATTTATTTAAATCTGTACCCTTTATATTAAAATTGACACTTCATTATTACGAAAGAGGAAGGAAACTGCTTCTTCATAATGCATGTGTATTCCGGCTGGCAGTTAGCAGCGGCGATACCTAATCATTTTAATGTATTTATACATATTTAATAGCCGCCACCAACGATGAAAACGGTTCCCTATACAATGGTATATAATTTAATTTTTAATTTTCTTTTTCCGTCGTCGATATCTTACTATCATTCACTTGATGGTTCAGTTGGTTCAATTGTTCTTGAATTTTAATTGCTATTTGTACATTTCTATCAAAAACCCATGAAGCATCCTACACGAAAATAATAGCAGTACTATATTTTTCTGATAGACTTATTTTTAATATTCATACACCTTTTATCAATCATATTCAATCATGCTGTCATATTATGCTGAGAAAAGGTGCTGCCGTAGTTCTTAGAAATGATTCGACAGCGTGAGAGAATTAGGTTCCCATAGGCTCATCAAACAACAGAAGGCCATTTTTTTCTGATGAGGTTTTACGTACTCAATAGTGTTCTAACCAGTCAACAAAAAAATCAGAATTGATGTAGCCAGTCTCAGAGATGGTCACAATATTTTCCTCCTAAAAATAATCATCGGGGATACAATGACCAACAACACTAGCACAACCTCTAAAAAACTGTGTAAACGACAGTAAAATCATTAGCAATTGTGCTTATGGTCGCAGAGTTTGCAAAGACGTCAGACAAAAGTGCTGTCATATTATACTGAGAAACGGTGCTGCTAAAGTTGGTTCTTAGAAATGTTTCGACAGCTTAAGAAATGTAGGTTTCTACCCAAACCACACTTTTTTTCTGGTATGGGTTTTTATTACGTACCCAATACAGTCTTCTAACCATTTAACAAAAAAATCAGAATTGATGTAGCCAGTATCAGAGATGGTGATAATACTTCCAGCAGGTGTACCTATTGCAAGTTCAGGAGTCATAGGGGAAAGTGGAGTAAGATGGTCATGTTAAGAGAAACGCATACATTAATAATGAAAATATTTATTTTAAGAAATGAAAATGTAAAATTACAAATATATTTGCTACATTATTTACATAGGAGATATCACAAAAAAATAAACAATTTTCCTAAAAAAATAAAAATTGAAAACTGACATTTTAGTCAGCTTACCCTATACATTAGGTAAGATGACGAGCGCGTTGGGGTAGGATGGCTTATATGCAAAAATCGCAATGGAACTCACCATTTAAAAAAAAAAACAGTCCTCGTACCACCCCGACAAACAAGACGAACATTGGATTCAATTTTCCATTGGAGGATCGGTATATATTGCATTACAACCTGGAAAAATGTAGCGACTTCCATTATGTGTTCTGATTAATAGAATTAAGACCACTTGGGCCAGCCTTATCGTAGTCACCTTGTGTCTGTGTTGATTGATTTAAACCTTTATGTCTTTTGTCCACTTTTTTTTTTCTTTAACTTATTTTCTTTCTACCTCATAGCCTTTTTCCAGTTTCAATTTTCGTTTACACTCTTTTTCTGCTTGTTCATTTTGTGTTATTTTCAAAGCTTCCTTTACAGGCGTGCTACTAATAACAGAGGCAGACATTTTTTTTCGAGTAGTGGGTTTTCTTTCTGATGTTGGTATTGGCCTAATCACTTTTAAAGCTGTTCGGTTTTCTCCAAATAAATTTCGCATAAGGCTTGATTCTAGTCTATCTGCAGCTGAATTCTTGACATGAATTAAATTAGGCCTCTCTTGTTCTGGTGTATTGTTTTTTTTGCAGGGATAGGTAAAGGAACGCCATCATCAGAATCTGATTGCGAGTAAATGGTTAAAAGAGAGTTTATAGAATTCCCATTTCTTGGTGAAATTGGTACAGTATCTTCTCGATCATTTTCTTCTGAGTTATCCCGTTCTGTCGTTATTGCTGCGGCGAAATCGCTGCCAATAAAAATTATCGGATTAAATGGTTCAATACCTCATGCTTTAAACTCTTTCACAGAATTGCTTAATGTGTCAGCTTTACAGTAAGTTTCGATAAATAGCGGACCAACATTTCTGTCAGAAATTACTGCTCCAGGATTGTGGACCAGAAACGCATCACACATTATTTGATTGTAGTAGATTTTCAGGGGTCAAGAAAAGAAACATCGAGAGGCTGTAACCTATGTGTGCGCGTTGGAGTTAATTTTCACAACTGCACAGAATCTCAAGACTGATTGCTTGATACGTGACGAAGGCCACTGTTTTTAGAGAACTGTGTTGTCGTAGATTACCGGCTTGAAATACCTTGTATTAAAAAATAAAGAAACATTAAATTTAATAACATTTAATTTATAATAATAATAATAATAAACAAAATTAACAAACAAAAGGTTTACAAAAATCAAATTTGATACACAAAAAAGGAGCTAAACCACTACTTATTCTAAAAATGAAACCAAAGAAAAGCAATGATTGAGTAAAGGTGTAAATAAAAAGAGTCGTTACGTTAATTAAGTTTGCTAATTAGCACGCACTCTAACACATCGGGGAGATTAGTTCAAAAATGTTATTAAAAGTTGTGACAAACCTTCAGTGGCACAATTGAGTCTAGTTCGCTTTATCCGGTGGAGATTTTACGAACTAAGTTTGCACTCTAAACTGTACTTGGTACGCTTGATTCTCCTGAAGTCGCACTTGATACAAAACTGCTTACACTACTCTTAATTAATTAATTAATTTGAAGTGTTTCACTGAGTAGAAGCAACAAGGTATGTTAAGGTACAGGCTTAGAGTGCCTTTATAAACGTAAAAACAAACGTACAAATTGTATTTCCTGGCACGGAAATTTAACTACGGCACTGACGCGTATAAAAAAATTTAAACTTTGGATATATTTGACTTGTAAGAAAGCTGTGAAAGGTAATTTTTTGGCGCGGAAAATTACCTAATCACTTGCGGCACTAGCGCGCAATAGAATAGTGAATTTTGGAGCCAATTCACAAGAAAAAATAAAATAGAATTTAATATTATAGCCCTTCATAAGAGAGAGCTTGCGTTCGGTTCTGGTACCTGTATTCGTACTGACTTTTTCTCATGATTTTTATGCAGGCAAACCTATTCCCAAACCATCGATTTTCTCCCTTTAGGCTCTTTTATCTCGCCACTTAAACCAACATGTGGTTGCAATAAGCGCTTGAGACGTTTCGGAAATGGCCTGGTCCTAGGTCTGGTTTCATAGAATTAGGGCTGTTTTTGACCTACGACGGGAATGTAAACTGGATAGATTTGAACAAGAAGTAAAATTTAAGTGCATGTAAAAATATTAGATATTTTGTGAAACGAATAATTGAGTATTTAAAATTTGTTGCGTGTCCGCAACACTATGTGTACTAGTATTTTCCATTGTCTCTAAAATAGTATATTGTGTAACTAGGAGGAAAAGCAAGACATCCCTGGACGATTGTGGTAATTGCTGGACGAATAAAGTCGAGGCCAGCAACACAGGAGTCCAGGAATGTGCTTTTCCTACGAGTTGCACATACTATTTTTTATCCGATCGGAATTAATTAGAATGTATTTATAAAAATAGAGCCAAATATTACTCTAAATAAAAACGGTTAAGCTCAACATAATATCAAGTTTTGAATCGAGCGAGCTTGGAGTTTATTACGTAACTAGGGAAACCACAGCTAAATCTTGCTTTTGATAAACGTCAGATATGACAAACAAGGTGTTTAAATATGACAGAAATTTTATATTCCCGGCCTAGGACGGAAATGTTGTACGTACAATTATTGCATGTTACCAAGCAACGAATACAATGTACTGGAATCATGACTTTTGCGATGAGAAAACACATCGGAAGGTATAATTTTTCGTCCGATCGGATAAAAAAGTTGTTCCCTGGAAGTGAAATGTGTGCGCTGTAGTTGTCGACCAATAACGACACCGGATCATTAGTTGAAGGCTTTGCGTATCTAACAAAATGTCTTAAATATGCCAGGAAACTCACAGTGGTCATCCCTCCAGAACTTTGTGTCGTTGCTTGCGATCCAGGTGGGCGTCCATTTAACAAAGCGTTCATGCAACAAAGTAATGTTATGGTACGGCCTTTTTTAGCGGATACTCGATCGGATACTATTTTCACTACTCGACGTGCTCCTCTAAGGCGAACAACAGATGTGTCCTCTGAATTGCTCAGACTAAGAGGGTTGGCTGCTTTAAACCCGTCAAACCAATTAATTCCTGCTATTTTGGTTTTGCGATTAAATCTGTGCTGTATTTCGTTTTCCTCGACAAATTGAAAAGCTAATTTACGCACTTAGATTGAAGTTAGTCCAAGGCCACGACTATTATATTCGGTGATATATTGAACAAATTCTGCAGTCTGCTGGGATGTAAAAGTATTTTTAAATCGGCCTGCATGTTGTGGAAGTTGTTTCCCCGGTGAGTTGTTTTCTTCGATATCGCCTCAACGTTGCCTCAATAGCCGCCGCATTACAAGATAAAGTACCTTGTTCCAGACCTTGTAGCGCTAACCTGAAGGAGTCGTCGCCCCATTCTCTACGGCTGGTCTTTCGTTTGTAATTTCTGGGCATTCTGTAATAAAAACAATAATACTGTAATAGTTTTTCATGTTAAAAGGTGTGAGATAATATTTATGGGTCAAAATGGCGAATCGTCGTCCTGCCCACGTCATCTTGCCCCTGATGCACAAATAGCTTTATTTTATATAAATTAAAACAAAAACATATCGATACATCCAAGCAGTGGTTGTTTACTCTTAATACTAGTATATCATATGTAAAAATAATGAAAATCGTACTTACACATTAACATGCAAAACCACTAAATTCTCTACTCTCGACCACGTGTACGTCAAACAACAAACTTCTGCGGCAAATGGCTGCCCCACCTTAATACCTACTATATTCCGTGCCTAAGATGTGGCCAAATGTACAAATTAAAATAATAATTATATTCGTCGTTAGCCATCTTATCCCATTTGTCATCTTATCCCAAGTTACCCTACTTTTCCTCCTAAACATGATCATGGGGGATACAGTGAGCTAGCACAGCAAACAATGGTGGCATTTACCACTTAATACGCCACCAACTTGATGTTTTCCCTTTTTTGCTATTATTTTTTGATTTTTCTTTTGGACTGTTGAAAAACCATTTTCGTCGACATTCAATACTGCAAGTTCCTTAAAACTGTTTTAATTCATGCATTTTTCCAAAATGCCAAAGAATTCAGAGACAATTGTTTGTTGAATCCTGATGCCATTGATATTTTTTCGGGTTGTTTGAGTGATAAAAAATCGTGGCGTTTCATGTATGAATAATACTAGACTTTGGCCCGATTTCACTTATGAGAATATTTGTTACCGCTATTAGACAAGTGTAATACATCGTTGGTTTTGGGGGACCAAAGGCTTCTAAAATATTAAATAAAAAATCCAGGTCCGTATTTAAAAAAATTAAGTTGATGATGGGGCCCCGGACATGAACCGTCATATTTAAAATTTGACACTGCCATCTTATAAAGGAGAAAAAGTGGCAATAATAATGTTAAAATTATGTTATATTATCTCTTCAAATAAAGCCAGGCAAAAATAAAAATGAAACAGCTGATTTTTCGGTTTATTACGGATATCTCCCGAGGTAGTCGGAATTTTCCAAATTTCTCAACGGCATATCAATGACCCTTAAATTGCGCAACTTTGCCCCATTTAACAGACTTCGTATCTCTTATGGTTTCCGAGATACTAATGGTGAGAAGCGAATTTGTTTCACCCTGTATGATCTGCAAGTTCTATTTCAATTTCTGCACTAAAGACAGTAAAGCAACCCATAGATTAGCTTTCTTATTCAAAAGAGCGAATGTCTTCTGAATGTAGGTTTTCGGATGTTATATAGCTTCTACAACACTCGCACTGTTTTTCTTTGTAGGCTGTTAGGCCATGCTCCCTTTCTTCTGGAGTCGGGTGTATTTTCACTTTTCTTTGCTGACGGGCGTATTAACTTTTGTCTGCACCAATAATACTTGATAATAGGCCAGAATGTCAAAATGCTTGGCTTAGTCGTATCAAAACGATTGGTCTGATAAATCGTTCTAGTACGCGATTGCGATAGGCGGATTTTCATATTTTTTACTTCAATCAAGCACTAATAAATACTTTTTTTCTTATATAAAATTGTCACAAGGACGGGATAAATATTTATGTCAGATGAACAAAATAACATCGACATAACCTCTTACTGACGTTAAGTATAGCCCGAAGGAAATTGTATTCAATATAAAAGTTCTCGTAAAAGTTATTAGATACAATTTTTAGCGAAGGAGTAAATAAGTACCCCTTTTTATTAAGGTACACAATATATCATGGGAAAAACCTGTTCAAAGTTAAAAATTCTTTTTGGCAGTTATACAAGTACAAGGTTATCATTTATATTTCGCCACCTTATACAGGGTTTATTTTTGCAGATAGAAAAAAATATTAAATGCAAAAGTTTTATGGATTTCAGGGAACTTCCTAGAAAAAATAATTTTGAATATACAGGGTGAGTCAGAAACGAGTAGAGTACCAAATTTTGTTTTTTTTAAATGGAACGCCCGGTATATTTTTGAATATTTAGATTCTCCTCATTATTCTCTTTTCAAAAATGTATAATATGTCTGTACTTGCAGCGGTAGTTTTTCAGCTGTTCGACTTCAAAATTGCCCCTTCTGAATAATAATTTTATTATTTATTTAGTATTTATCGTTCATGATAAAATATTTTCTTATTTTAAAATCATAATAATCATTTTCTACAGTAACATCATAATAAGAAATAATATAAATAAATAAATAGTAAAATTATTATTCAGACAAGGGGCAATTTTGAAGTCGAACAGTTCAAAAACTACCGCTGCAAGTATAGACATATTATACATTTTTGAAAAGAGAACAATGAGGAGAATCTAAATATTCAAAAATATACCGGGCGTTCCATTTAAAAAAAGCAAAATTTGGTACTCCACTCGTTTCTGACTCACCCTGTACATTCAAAATTATTTTTTCTAGGAAGTGCCCTGAAATCCATACAACTTTTGAATTTAATATTTTTTTCTATCTGCAAAAATAAACCCTGTATAAGGTGGCGAAATATAAATGATAACCCTGTACCTACAAGTCTAAGATATTTATAATGAATGCATGCTTCGGTATAAGTAGATTCTTACTTCCAAAATATTTGGTAAAAATACTGAAAAATGATTAAAAATATCTCATATGATATCAAAAGGAAGCCGGTTTAAGCCCAATAATGATGCGGCAAATGTATACTAGCATATTCCAAAAGAATTAAACTTTCTGCCGTCACAGTCAAGATATAATCAGGGATCTCATTTGTTATAAATCGCAGAATACAAATCTGGCATTACGATTATGCAAAATTGGAGGATGTAAGAGAGTTCTACCTATAGCTTTTCCTTGGCTCGACGTCTGCTTTGGCACTGACGCCAGTAATCTCAAGTTACTGTCAACAGAGAAGCCCTAGCCTAGGTAGGAAACAACAAGCCTACAAGTACTGGCATCAAAATCAGACCGCTGAAACTCGCAATTATTTTGGCGAAGCGAGAAACTAATGCAAACGTGTAATTGACGAAACTAAGGACAAACACAATCGAGCGATAAAAAATAAATTTTTGCAATGCCCCAGTGGCTCCAGGAATTTGTTGTCGGTAGCAAAGTAATAATGTTACAAAACATCTCTCCCACCTTTGGCAGAAGAACGCGGCGTCACGGCGACTGCAGATAAGGAAAAAGGCAAACATGCTCGCCGAAATGTTTTCATCGCATTCTAGCTTAAACTTCTCACAAGGCAAGGTTCTCCCCCCTATATCCATCATCAACACTACCATGACGGAAGTTAAGTATCACCGTCGCCGTCGTGATATTCGGAAAGAGATACGCAAAACGCATCAAGACCGGATGGAATACGTGCCATCGCATCGTGTTAAAGAACTGCACCAACGAATTAGCACCCATTTTTTCCAGATTTTTCTGTGTCTTACCGAAAAGGGATTTACCCATCTTATTGGAAAGTCGCTCGAATGCAACTTGTTGCAAAAGAGGACAAGAAAACCACGCCCTCAAACTATCGCCCAATTGCCTTGCTTCCAATAATCTCCAAACTCATGGAACGTATAGTTAATCAGCAACTACTCAAGAACCTCGAAACCAACAGAATAATTTTATTAGCGATAACCAATACGAGATTGACAGGAGATATATTATTAGCCTATGTCACTCATATATGGAGCAGAACAATTGAGAACTACGGAGAATCTCGAGCGATTGCGTTGGATATTTCGAAGGCATTTGACATAGTTTGGCACGACGCGACGGATTGCTCAACAAACTGCCGTTCTTAGGACTGCCAGCGTCTCTGCAGCTGGCTTGCCATTTTCCTTAAGAACCGATCTCTGCACGTTGCGGTTAATGGACACATCTCAGTCTCTCAGACACATTCACCATTAATGCGGGAGTGCCTCAGGACGCAATACTTATACCAACTCTGTTCCTCATCTATGTTAATGACTTGTTGACCGGAACCAATAATCCTGCTTATATTTTTGCAGATGACAGTACCTTTGTCTCCCAATTTATATCAGAAAAATCTTTACCAGCGACTAAGGCTTATCACCGCAGACGGGAGCAGATTACAACAATTAATAAAGATCGAAGAAAGTTCGAACTTGGAGCCACAGGAATTTGGTCCAGTTCAATGCAGCACAAACCCAAGCAGCCACGTTTACCAAGAAATCCCATACGGTGGGCCCTGCCAACATTGGCAGTATCGACCATTCCTTCATCCTCGGTACTCGGACTACTCAATACAATAAACAGCAATATATCCTGTCATGACCAGGTTGCTAACCTCACAAAATCAGCCTTGCAGAAGCTTGGTAGCTATTTCGCAACAAAAAATACACCACAACAGCTACTCTTGCTCGGAAGCGGCTAGATTTTATTAAGAAGGGAGCTGTGCGTCTCGTCGGCGACCCGGAGTTAAGCCGGAATCTGGATAGTCTGAAATACCGCAGACATATGGTGAAGATGTCCCTGCCTCACAGATATGTTCACGGCAGATGTTTCCATGATTTGGCCCACATCATCACGCCCCCAACAACGCCTGTCACTCAGTCACGACAGACGGCAAGAGCGCACCCGTTCGTCACACAACCGAAAACACCTCGATTGTCGCTTTGTCTGTCTAAAATTTTTTTAAATGTTGGTTAAACTTGTATACCTAATATTCCAGTAGATACCTATTGTATAAAAATATTTTAAATTGTCATAAATTTAATACTGTAAAAAAGGTTCTAAAATCAATAAAAAGTGTTAGATTTCCACTGCGAGCTTGGTATAATATTTTACACATGGGTCTCTCATGTAGAAATAATGATGCCAAATCAATATCAATATGAATTATGATACCTAATAACAAGATTAATGAGCAAATGGTTAGATCTCCAAAAAATACATGTTTAGTCTGATTGGCAATAAGAAGCGAAAACAAACGCATGGCAATAATAACCAAATTCGCCTGTCTGTCTATAAAGGAAAACATTAATATTATCTCGTATCAACATTTCTCGAGACCAACTACAAAACAATTAATTATCAAACGAAGTCAAATCAGACCTAACATTTTCACCAGAAATTCCTCGGCTCTACTACTTAATACATTTGATTTGAATATCCCATCCATGTTTACACGTCAACAATATCAATAACTTCATCCGCGACGATAAATCATCGTAGCAATATCAAATTTCATATCAGGCTCTCGGGAAACAAATATAAATTTTTATTAATCGGCTTTTAATGTAAATAATGCGTAGCACATACGATGCATTAATTAAATGGTGACAATACCTGTGGCCCACACACAAAGACAACATCAGTGTGTCAGTTATTCGGCGATTCTATTATTATTCTATTCGACAGGTAACATTATTCTACAATTTACCGTGAATTGAATACTGCTGGGATAATGTGTATTATACATGGGCCATTATATATATACTCCTGCTGAATACACAGTCTGTGTGTTTGTTTATGAAGCGTTGAACAAAGATTTCAATTTCAAGAGGAATATCAAAAATGTATGGCTTATAGACGCATATGCGCCTGAATACTGGATTATAAGTTTTTCTTATTTAATTTTTTTTACTCGGTTAATGATCTGCAAAAAAGTAAAACTGTGATTGAATCTAATTATATGAAATTCGTATTTGAGTTATTGAAAATAATATTAATTTGAACCTTTTTGTAAGGATACACTTTTTGTGCCACAATACCTAATGTTATGATATAAATTTCTTTATGGGTGATATAAGTAGATAACCCTAAAATGGGTTGTACGTATTAGCTTATTCATCAGTAGTTCATTTTAAATAGAAAGTTTTGCAGAATCTGTAAAGCTATCTTCGTCATTATTGCATTTAGATATATTTTGATTCTTTTTAAATAAGAAAAACTTTGTTCAACAAAAACAATAGTTAATAAAATAATGAGTTATAAAGAAAACAAAACATAGGCTTCTTTAAGCAAGTCATCGGTCTCATTGAAAATTTTCATAAAATTTTGTAGTCGATATTATACAATACGTTTATATCCGTGAATATATTATGATAGCATTTTTTTGAATTATAATGCTTCTGTTGGAAAGTTTCGGAATAGGTACTCAAAAAAAACCAAGTATACGGTAGTGTAACAACCTTAAGCTGACCTTATCGTTGAAACCTGTGTCAATTTATTCCTGAACAGTATTTGATCTAAAACTATATTTTTGAAACACTTAGTTGACCTCGTGTTGGGTCACTCTTACGCGTCCATCTCGTGGCTCAGTTGGTTAAGTGGAAAACGCAATCAAATGAAAATATGTCTAAATATATCCCTGTTGTTTTTGAGTGTTTCCGTATCAAAGATTAAAATTTTGTCCAGTTTTCGTAAAATAAGCCATTTTGACCTATTATCAAAATTTTTCTAAAAAAAAATATTAACATAGTAAGGTAGCAACATTTTTGCTTCAAAGGTATCAGCTAGAATCAAAAATAGTTCGAGTCAAGTAGAGAGGACAGTGTCGTTTTTGAAGTAAAAGTGACATTTTCTAGAACTATATACAAACGCGAACTGATCCAACCTTCAGATTTTCATCTTTTGGCGATTGTGAATTTTAGTGGTCTAAAATTGCTACAATTCAGTTTTAGCTACAATACCAAAACACAATTTTCACACTTAGCGAGCAGCACCAGGTGATGATTAAAGAAAACTAAATTTGTAATGATTAACACTAAACTTTAACTCTGTTTATATAACTAATTAAGTAAAACCAATCCTGGAAACTTTTTCAGTTACGATCCATCAACTAGTACACCTATACAGAATAGGTCCTCTATCTAACTAAACTATTATTACATTTAATAATTGCCATACTTTCGTATACAATCTACAACGAATTAATTTTAAATTTCGTATTATTATTCTGCGATGGTTTTCAAAACCATGCTCAGCGACATTTAATTTTTCTGTTCTACCATACTTTAAATGAGCTGTATGTTTTTTGAATTCCATTCATATGCATCTTCTAGTTTACAATTGATAATAAATTCCACTTTCTTCCAATGTTTCAGTTTTGGCCTTTGGGCTACCTATTGATTAAGTAATGTTAACTGGGTGTGGTGTATTAATTGTATACCTATGTTTTTAAACACGTTTTGAAGTCCGCTACTATATATTATTCGTGCCGCGCCAGGAGAGATCCTGGTTTCTCTTTCCAGCCTGTTACTTGCATTGAGGTTAGAGATATTGTAAACTACTAAAATGCATAAACTACTACGTAAATATCATCCTGTCCTAAGTTTGAACTTGAACTTGGAAAATTTATATCAATATTCAAGAGAAATTATAAACAACGCAAGCGAATATAAACCTTAAACGGGCAACAATCAGCACATCTTATTATATAAATACACAAGCGAAGCATCAGTTCGGCAGACTTTGTATCTCACCCAAAACCCAAACCAGTTCTTTGCAAGCACGCAGATACGTAAGTTCCTAACCTGCAACCTTATTTCCTACCTAAACCCAAGTTTCGCAGCACACATGTGCGTGGACTTGGGGGAGGGGCTACCCACCTTTCCACCTAAAGTAGTAAAAGTCTAAGAAAGACAATCTCAGAGTACAATGTGTCAAGTTAGAGTACTGTGTAAACTCTGAGTGGAATTAAGTCAAAGCTAACCATTTCGTCAAATTTGTTGCATTTTGTAAAGCGAAGTTTTATATATCCTCTTAGAGAATTTAATTTTTTGTTTTCACTCAAGGCGACGTTTATTTATTGAGCTTCTTGTCAGCCTTGTCAACAGTGTTTAAACGAATTTCATGTTCCTGTTATTAGTTAAGAATCTACTTTTATTTCTTTTTATGACGGGGACACACACACTAATGGGAGATCCTATATGCTATGACACTCGACGAGCGGTGTGTTTTTTTTTTTTTTTTTTTATGGCAGTGGCACACACACTAAAGGTAGATCCTATGGCGCTCGACGAACGGTGTGTGTGCGAAGATGTTGATTGACACGGTTCTTGAATATTTGTAGGTTGTAATTAGTGGAAAACAGATGTCCTGGAAGTGAGTTCCACAGTGATGCAGTGCGCCAGACAAAGGAGTTCTGGTAAAGCGATGTTATAGGTGTTTCTAGTTGTACGACGAACTGGTGCGCTCCTGCCGTCTATCGGGATTGCCTGACAGGAGTTGCCAGGGGCGGGATTATGCGGGCCAAATCCTGGGA
>JAEQML010055643.1:0-35628 GCA_016904865.1 Pissodes strobi
AATTGCTCTTTAAATAGATGGTGCATCATATAACTAACCCTTCACATACAGCTTTACAGCACAACTACGTTCTTAAACCTTTTGGCTAAAACTGTGTTGCTTTGACTAAAAGGCTATAGGAATTAGTTACATTAGAAATAATAGACAATTAATATACAAAAAATGTTATAAAGATATAAATTATGTCAACGTATTTTTGGTGTAAATGTACTCAAAAAGTTTAGGTGTAAACCCACCAGAACTCATAGGCAACCCGAGGTACCTGAAAGACAATTTAAAAGTCTATTTCTAATGTTTCATTTTAATCTAAGTATGGGAGGTATAATCATCAGTCTTTAATGCAACCGACCGAAATCTGAACATAAAACTTATGGCAACTTTTCCTAAGTCCTTTTAGAAAACCTACCTATAGATGCGAACGGCGGCCAGTCATACAGTGGAGAGCTAGGTTCGAGGATCCTCGGTACACTATAATAAAGATATTGGGCACCACCACGTCAACTGGGACTCAACTTGGAAAAAAAAACTATAATGTTGTTAAATCCCGAAAAGTAATTTTTGGAGGAGCTTTTCAATAAGGCATAATTTTTCCCCAAAATAAATACTTTATTCTTTCCCTACTAATGAGGAGATCCCTTGACATAAAACAACAATGATACAGTACAATTACAATCACATGTATAAAAAATAAAGCAATAGAACAGAAATTTACATAATATTGTCTATTATCAACAACGGTGTCAGATACAAACTATTAGGCCATACCCAATAATAGGTCACTAGAATGATGGTAAATAGCGTACAGGGTTTAAAATTCATGAATTTCATTCTGCCGCAATAATATAAAATAAAATATGTGTATAATCACTCAATCTGTAGATCATCTAAATGACAACATGACAGCAACAGCAATACATAAATTCTTCACGTGGCGGTAGGGTTCCAATAACTCAACAAAAAATAATATAGGTAACCTCCATGGCCCTGGTTCGAGTCAAAATACTTAAACGTAGCAAAAGTATCATAAAATAATTACCCCAATTATTTGAACCAGTCCATAAGGATTTACGCCTCAAAAAGGCCAAAAAGGACGCCCGACCTCTCGACTCCTTGCCGGTCTAACGTAAGAGAAAGAAGCAAGACCCGGAACGAATTTCAACACCTTGGCTAAAAAAACATTGCTGCCAACTTAACTTAGTTGAAATAGCCAGTCCGAGCGCAGACAGAACTATCCACGTCACAGCTCGGTTAATCGAACTGCTGCTCTACACCATATTCGCCAAGCGGCAATTAAATTCGCTTTAATAGGAACCGTTACTTGGGAACGTCGATTCTTGAACCTGTCTAATTTAACTGTCAAAATCATGTAGTGCATGTAGTGTGCCTGTCTTAATGTCACTCATAGGTGAATGGCACTCTGACACTTAAAAAATGAAAACACCAACGCTCTTCGAAAGATGAATAAACAAAAAGAAATAATACACCATAACACAATTAAATAAACGAATTATAATCTACATTAGATGACTTTTATGATCTCCAAATTGTTTGAGGTAGGTACTGCTTGCACTTGATTTAAAATTTAAAAAAAAAACATACTCAAAGTTACATTTTGTCGAACAAATTTTTAAGTTTTTATTAACTTTTAGATCAAAGAGAAGCTTGTGAGCATTTTCCGGAGTAATTTTAAAAGAGACCTCAACTATTAAATCGATGGAGTTAATCGCCCATCGAATTGGATTGCACAACAAGAACTTTTAAAAGAGGTTTCCGAACCTAGTCGAGCAGCTACAATACTGGAAGGGATAAAAATCAACCTTGATGTCATGATCATATCATGAGTATTTAGTACATCATAAATGTAAATATAGAAAGTGTATTCAATAATTTTCAAGACAAAACAAGATCATGTACTTCATACACTGTACCTATATTGGAATAATCCACACGAAATTGTGTTTGTAAATAAAAATAAATATAACAGAAGCAAAGCTGTAGCATTTGTTCATACCAAAATTTGAACTTCCCCCGATACCGCTTCCACTACATATCATATATGATACAATAAAGGGAAGGTAAGATACTTCGCGGTTTCAAACAATGACGTCACAAAGAGAGTTATTCCTTTAAATTATAATGGTAACAGTCCCAGCATATATACAAATTTTAGATTTAACTGAATAGTTTGTATTATTTTGATACAAAATTTATTAAATGAAATTTTGGATGATTAATTGAAGGTAATGTTGAATGATTTAATGATTAATGTTATTATTAAAGGTTTCTTTTAGGATATGGATTTTCCGCTTAAATTGATTGTGGTAGATTTGTTAGCAAACAGATTATTTTGTTGACTTTAGTACCTACATTCAGCAGCACACAGAACTCCACTCTCAGTAATACCTTTACACAGAATAACAGCTTACGTCCGCTCATGAGAAAAATAAACATTACAAATAAACAGATAAACAGATAGAACAAATAAACATTATAATATCTACTTGATCCATGTATAATGCTAAGCTTGTTAATTGAAATAAAATACAGGTATAAAATTAAAATAATCATAAACAAATCGTCATTAAAATGATATAAAACTTATTTAGATTTTTAATACTAATCTAGATCTAGAATATAATAATTTTACTTTACCTCACAATCTATTTCTAGGGCAAGATTCATTAAATTTTTTAAATAATTCTTTTCAGTTTAGGCCCCTTTTTGACTCATATTTCAAAACTTCAGACTTCAAATATCTCTATCAAAGTCGTCATCTTTGAAATGCCTTTAGCATATTCGAGATGTTTTAGGATTAAAACTATCGTCACGAGCATATTAAGATCCTTTAGAGTCATACGGCACTATGCCATATTAGCCACGTTGATTGGTGGATTGACTTCACTATTACTTTATCTTCAGTCCAGTCAGTTTGTTTCACTAGGTCTAGTTAGTCTAAGTGGCCAGATTCTGAGTTTGCAATACAGACGGCCCGCGTTCTCTTCCCGTCGGGGGCAAGACAGGTTTTCTTTATTTTTTAAGGTTATGTTTGTTTCTTTTTGTAAATTTCGGTTAGTTTCAGTTACTTTTGTTTGGTAGCGCCCCGGAGCGAGCTAAGCGAGCGGAGGACCGTGCGTGAAGAGTTAACAGTACTCTAAAAAAGCGGCTAATATAGCATAGTGCCGTAGGACTGTAAAGCAACGTAAAAAGGTGCCCGCCCACTTAGGCTTAGCTTTAGGAATTGGTACTTGGAATTTCTGAATATATGCCTTAAATATGCAGCTTTCCTTCTTTTCACCATTGGTAGCAATTATTTTCCTCTTTCCATTCTATCTATGACTTCATTGTTCGTCACGCGATCGGTCCATAGAATCTTTAGCATCCTTCTGAAAACCCACGTCTCAAAGACTTTCAGTTGGTTCATGGCATTGCCCTTTATTGTCCATGTCTCCACTCCATACATTAGCACAAAGTAAATGTAACATTTCACAAAGCGGTACCGTGATTTCAAGTTAAGGCTGTTGTTGCTGAGAAGAGTTCTCATGTTCATGAATGTCACTCAGGCTTGCTCGATTCTGCTACGTATCTCCACGTCTGAGTCTAGGTCTTCAGTTATCCAGCATCCTAGATATCTAAATTTCGTGACCTGTTGGATTTTCTTACCATTCACTGTGATGTTCAGGAGCACATTTGATGTTATTGTGTTATGTTATTTTGATCATTACCCTCATTTTGTCCGTGTTAATCTTTAGGCCTAGTCGTTCTCCTTCGGAATATATTCTGTCTATAAGGCGTTGTAATGCTTCCTGGCCATCTGCCATTATGACTATGTCGTCAGCGTAACGTAGATTGTTGACCACCTGACCATTGATTTTGATGCCGTCATCTGAATCTTTCAGGGCACTTTTGAAAATTGCTTCTGAGTAAGGATTAAAGAGTAGGGGGGACAAGACACAACCCTGTCTTACTCCCTTTTCTATCGGGAATGTATGTGTAGTATCACTTCCCACCTTCACCGATGCATTTGATTTATGTATAGGTTTTTTATAAATCGAAAATCGTTCTTATCTAACTGACTATCTTGGAGCATCTTTATTAGGTTAGTATGTTCGCTACAATCAAACGCTTTCTGGTAATCTATGAAGCACATGAAATCATCCTTGCGCTGGTCTCTGTAGAGTGCTTCACGTATACCGAAGCCTTGACGGAATCCAAACTGCGTAGGGCCGCATCTATTATAAATTCTCGTATGAATTATCTTTAAGAACATTTTTAGGACTTGACTCAGTAAGCTGATCATTCGGAACTTATCACAGTGGTTTGCGTTTGGTGTTTTGGGGATCAGTACAAAAATTGACTGGAGCCAGTCCTGTGGTATCTCGCTCGTCTCATATATGTTGTTGAATATTTCTACCAGTGAGTCTATATTCTCATTATTTAGCAGTTTTATTATCATTACATATACGTCTAGACTTGCTGCTTTCCCTTGCTTGCTTTGTTTAATTGCCTTGAGGACTTCTGTTTCAGTATTTTTGGTGAGGGTTCACCTTCATAATCATCTGTGAAATCTCTTATAGTATTCTCCGCATATAGTTGTTGCGTGTAGTACTTCCAAGGATGAAGGAGTTCCTTGGGATCAGAGATGATTCTATTGTCAGATGTTGTTCAGATAGCAAGGCTTTGTTCGACCTGTAACCTCTTTCACTAATTTATGTGTGTTAAAATGATCATGTTTCTCTTCTAGTTCTTCCAGCTCTGTGCACCTTTTCTGTAATCATTGTTCCTTGGCTTTACGGATCTCCTTCCTGTACTCCAACTCGTTCTTGTTCTTGAAGGACCTACGCTTATACATAAGTGTCAATATATCCTCTGTCATCAATTTCTTCTTTTTGTTTCTTGGTGGACCAATTTCGTTATTTGTGACAGTCACAATGGCGTTCTTAAAGCTGTTGCAGGTACCATCCACTCTAGATGGGCCCTGATTTCGGGACATGGTTCCGGCGATTGCCTCATTTACCTTTTCTTTGATTCTCATCCGTACTTTAGGTTTCTTTAAGTTGTTGATAGCGATTTTGTTACTAGGTCTTCGCTTTATCTCTTTAGTCCCGGTCCCTGGGTAGGTTCTTACTCCGTGCAGTTCATTCCTGTATCTTTGGCTGATCAATATAAAGTCTATTTGATTTCTTACGAGGTGCTCTTTCGTGTGGGTTGGGGACTGGCAGGTGTATAGTCTTCTTGGTGGCAGTTTGAAGTATGTGTTCGCAATGACTAGTTTTTCTTCCTGAGAGAATTGTATTAGCATATCTCCCCTTTCATTGCGATCCCCCAGACCAAACTCACCCACTGTACTCTCGACACGTCCTTGTCCAACATTGGCGTTGAAGTCCCCCCGTTTTTCTTAACTAATCCCATTAGTTCTTTTATTTCTTTATACAGTTGGGATACACTAGACGCAATAGCAAAAAATACAATAAGACACCATACGCCATATTTATTCACTCTCTTTAGTACGTCACACCAGTTGACAGATGTGCGGTCGCAGGCGCAATATCTTACCTTTCCGTTATTGTATCATGAATAAAATAGCCAACAAAAGGAACGAAAATGACGTCCGTACGAGGGTATGTTGCGCACCCTGGCGGATTTAAGAAGAACCTGTTATCCCTACTAATTGAAGTTAGTCGAGCATGTTACATTTCATGTATAGGCAGCAACTATCACCTAACCTACTTTACTTTTTCGTGTCCGGACCGTATGTAAATTCAAAATTCTTTAGCCCAGTACCGGGCAACGTCAATGGCATTTTTTTCAGCGATCCATAAATCATCCAAGGTACAGGTATGAGGACGCGAGTTTGGATCAGTGTTCCCAACCTCTCCGAGTAATAATTCTCTTGATGAATGCCAAAAATTCTATATTTCATATATTTTAGACCTAAAATTCCCTGCTCCATATTGTCATTAAATGCCAAATAACTTCATACCAAAAATAGCTTTTTTATTACGTAACAAAACTCAAAAAAAATTATGTGCCTCACCCTTATAAGCACACAATTGAAGTGAAACTTCTGAAAGAGTTTCTATTATTTTTTTTGAGCTTTTTTTCTCAACTTTTGCCGCCCATTTCGACAATTTTTTATTTATTTTTTCCTTTTTTTTCATCATTTTTTTTTTGCCGAAACCCGCGTTTCTCCTTTTTCTATTATTTTTTTTCTTTATTACGTTTTATAATACTTTTATTCTTTCCAAACAAATTTTTTTTATTAACATTTTTCTTATTTGGTTTTATATAATAATATTTTTATTATTTTCCAAACAATCTTTGTTTTTTTTTCATAATTTTTTTTTTCTTATTTCGTTTTATAATATTTTTATTAACTTTTCGATTTTTTTTACGTTTTTTTCAATTCTTTCCCATTTTTTCAAAAGTTTTTGTTTTTTTTTTCATAAAGTATTTTTTCTTTTTTATAATTTTTTTTTATTTCGTTTTATAATACTTTAATTAACTTTCCAAACAATTTGTTCTTTTTTTATTATTTATTTCTTCTTATTTGGTTTTATATAATAATAATACTTTTATTAATTTTCCAAACAATCTGTCAGCAGTAAACAAACTCGCATCTCTGATCTCACTCACTCTCGCATTTAATAATTTAATATTTGATCTTTAGTTCTCAATTATTCTCTGTCTTCGTCGATGATAACCTCGTCTAGCCTGGTAATATTTGGGCTGTGTTGCCCAACTTCTTCTGATTTCTGGTCACATAATTATTTTGGGTAATCCACAGTGGTGACAGGGGTAAAAAGTACAAAATATTAACAACGTGATCTAAAAAGAATGTTTGCTGATAATAAATATATTATATCAAAAATTTCCTAATTTCGAAAATTATGTGCCTCACCTTTATAAACGCATAACTGAGGTGAAACTATTCACTATAAGGAATTGAATTTTGTTTTTTTACGTTTTTTTTATAAACTTTTGCCCCGGGTTTACAAACTTTTTTTTCCCTTTTTTTTCTTTATTTTGTTGTATAATACTCATAAATTTTCTGACCATATTTTTTTTTATTTTATTGTTTTTTTCTTATTTGGTTTTATAATACTTTTATTAACTTTCCGAATAATCTTTTGGTTTTGTTTTTTTTATTATTTTTTTCCTTATTCCGTTTTATAATACTTTTATTAACTTTTTGAACATTTTTTTACGTTTTTTTAAATTCCTTCCCATTCTTTCAAAAATAATTGTTTTTTTTTTCACAATGCATTTTTCTCTTTCTCTTTAGCCGAAAACCGCGTTTCTCTACTTTTGTTTTATTTTTTTGTTGTTTCGTTTTATATTACTTTTACTAACTTCCCGAACAGTTTTTTATGTGTTTTTTTTTAATTTTTCCTATTTTTTTTTTCGAATATGTTTGGCTATCGAGGGGAAGTGGGGGTTCGATCCGAGGCTCCGTTGTTGTCCAGTTTGTGTCCAGGATCCTCATTTTATCCCGGCTACATGTCCTGAAAATTCTAGCTCTAGCTATAATCGAACATGCTTATTTAAAGAAGTGGTTCAGTTTGATGAGCATTTTTTCTGACTTTACTCTCGCTAAGGAAGTTTCACTTCCAAAAAATCTCTTATGGGAACGAAAATTCCCTAAAAAGGGAAACTTCCCTGCGGTCGGGAACACTGGTTCAAATTTGAATTAACTGTCGCCTCCAGGAATCTTTTAGGGGCGGGGCTTGTAGAGCGCAACAACACCGATAATGTAACAGCTTCTCGTGTTGCACGCGTTTATCCTATGCTAAACAGCATTCTCTACGTTTGCACACAATATCAAGCAAGTATAAAATAAGCAACTGAATTTGACTTCATAATTCCTCTACCTGATCGAAAAAGCGCCAACACGTAAAACCAAAACAAGCGACATAATTCAGTCAACCGTCAGGTAATACACTTGACCCTATACGATATTCCGACAAACTTTTCCACTCGAAAGACCATAAATCAGTTGGAAATATTCGCGAATGCTAAACAACAGCTGATACACCGCTATTTTTCGTAGGACACGCAGGTCATCTGTCGGACCCCGTCCGCAATAATTTACGGATAATTTTTTTTTGGGAGGGGGCGCCCGTTACGCGAGCTTTTTACGGCAACCGTAATCAGCTTTCGGGATGACGTCCTACTAAATGTTTTACTGGAGCATCAACATTTATGGTTCGGCCGTATAAAGGTTATATTTCGATGCCGACGAGTTTCCCGGTTAGAGTGTGCGGACCTTTATATTCTCATCTTTTATCCAAAGAGTGATCATGCGTGTTGACTGTAAAATGTTGTGTTGTAGTGCAGGTTCCAAACCTCACCCTAAATAACATTTTAGAACAAATATCATTTATCTCTAGGTCATCAGAGTCGTTCGTTAATAATAGGGAACCAGTCATTTTTCAATTTAAATAGATATTGTTTTTTTTTTTGGTCTCTTTGAGCTTCGCCATCACGAAGAGACGAGTGTTTTACTCGACGCGGTCGTGTCGCCCTTCAAATTAAAACAAATCATTTAAAGCGCAATAAATCCTTATTAAAAATTAAGTCGCCACGAAAGGCGTTCGGCTCGTTAATCTTTATTAGGGATCCGTTTTTGACATTCCGACCTCCCACTAAAATGTCATTTAATGTTGAATTTAAGATCCCGCGTGTCGCTCGCCGAGTTATAGGGACCGTTAGCGTAACGGGAGCCGTTAAAAATCACGGCGCGTTATTAAAATTATTAGAGACTTTATTTGCGGGAATGTAGGGCATTTTTTATATTTTTTTCAACATACATACAGTGTTGCAAAAAATGTGAAAACACAGAATAGGAAAGGATACGTAAACATCACAGAGCATTTTGATTTAAGCACAACATTGTGCAGCTAAACGCGTATAATGACATTTCAAATCTCCCATAAAATGGGCGAAATTCGTTTGAAAAATGTTCAAATTTTCCTATCTAACCCAAACTAAGAATGAAAAGAACAATTTAACAAAAGGACAGTTTAAAATTAGGAACAGGGAAAGCTGTAGAGGTCGAAGAGTCTACATCAGATAGTGATGCTGACGAAAAGCTTAATCTGTGAAGCAGTTTAGATTCGGTTGGGGATGATACCTACGAAAGATAATTACTTTGGATGTGGAGAGAATTTCTTCGAAACACAACCTCTAGAAGACCTTGTAGGATCTGTAAGCACTGGAGACATGAAAATTTATAGAATACAGAAAGTTTCGCTCATATTACTGAGCTTTATCAGGCATATTATTTATTTTCCTAAAAAGAACAATTACAAAACATATATAGACAAAAATATAAAATAATAATAAATTAGTTTTTCAGACAGGTTGTTTCTATAAAGTAGTACAATATACCGGTTATTATCATAGTTAGTTTTAAAAAAATTGTATGTTAGTTGGTTGTTTAAAAATGTTTACGTTCTTTACTATACAGGGTGTTATTTTAGTACGTGGCCAAACTTCAGGAAGTAACTCTTTGACTGATTTTAAGGCAAAAAGTTTAAAATAGGTCCGGAAATGCATTGTTTCCAAAATACAGGGTGTTCAACTTTAAGAAGAAAACGCTAGTGTACGCCACTGACTTCTTTTTAATTTTTGCGTTTATTTCGGATTAAGGAACTAAAAATACAAGTTTTTTGTCCCTTGAATTATTTTCGTATCTTGCTTACTTTCTAGGAAAAAAAATAAAAACCACATATCACACTATATCACAAAAATGCGATTTTTATTTTTTTCGCAAAAACTAAGCGAAAAATAAAGATAACATAATTATATTATAATAATTTTTTTATTACGCATGCATCATAATCATCGATTATCGCACGCTGTAGCGTGCATAAAATGATGTTTATGGTGCGCCTACTTTTTTAAAGGTTGCTATAGAAACATTTGATCATGTCAAATGTGACAGATTAATATATTCGTCAATATATCCCTTAAATTTAATATTTAAAACATTTTTGAGATTATGAAGCATTCGTAATAAAAAATAGCGTATGATATACGCGTATAAGAGGCCTTTAAAGCCCTTGCGACTTACAAAACACTCCGCTGCGCGTCGTGTTTTGAAATATGTCGCGCGTGCTTTAAAGGCCCTCTTATACACTTATATCATAATATACTATTAATTGTTAAATTTGAAGAAAAATATAGAATTTTAAAAAAAGTGATTGGCTTACATTTTTTTTATCAAAAATATCCAGGAGATTGACCACTTAAGTGTTCGTGTTGGTTGTGACCCGGTCTGTTGATGCTCTTAAAGCGAAACATGTAACCAAATAAACAATTTTTTGACATAAAGATACTGTAGATTTGGAGATTTGTTTTTGTGTTTTATTCTACTTAAATATATTGGAATGACATCACAAATATCTCGAAAATCGTTTAAACGGTCCTAAATATACAGGGTTTTCACTTATATTTTGATGCCCTCCTACGGAGTTTATTAAAAGAGATAGCCAAAAACTTTTTATATAAATAGCAATGAAACACCTTGTATATCATGCAAATTTTAATCCAAAAGGAATCATGAAGAGCGTAACAGAGCGCTTTCGGCCGTAACCATCATCAGTGTTACCTGAAAGTAAGTAAAAGAACCCCTTGTCAGTGGTGAGTCAAAGAATGTTGTTGAATTGAGACATTGGTTATTTTTGGTAAATACATTTTTTAAGATGAATACTGTTGCGCTCAGTTATAAATTTATTGGGATGAAAACAATTTTTTTATTACAAAAAGGGGGGGATTAACTAAAGTAATTAATTAAGAATGAAGGTTTTTGTGTCATTTGAAAAAGAAAATAGTGGACCTCTTTTACTTACTTGACAGTAGACAAAGGACATATCCATGGATCAAACACGACAAAAATAGACAATGATCACAATTAAATATCACACACGCCGAAAGCGCTCTGTTACGCTCTTCATGATTCCTTTTGGATTAAAATTTGCATGATATACAAGGTGTTTCATTGCTATCTTTCGTACATGCACACAGCCTTTACCCTTCATTTAATTTCAACTCCAGTATGGCAGACTTGGCTGAAGGATACAGAAGATTTTCCTTGAAGAGGGCTATACCGCTCAGGTCGACATATGGTTTTTGAATAATTGCATTAAGGAAGAGGTCACACCAAAGTTTGCGACAGTCATGATTTCCAAAAACGTTCCTCTTAAATTTGAACAAGATCTTCAACTTAAACTCATAAAATCTCAAATTTGTAAGCACTATGCTAGATTAGATTTGATCAACTGTCAACTAAAGAAAAATTATGACAATTTTGTCGACCAATTCGGTCTCGATCACTTCTCTGAATTTTCTAATAATATCTCTGATGAACTTTCGGATGCTAAAAATCTTAAGTTTGCAAGAGCGAGGTCTAAGCTTGATGCTCTCATCAAACAAAATATCAATTCTAACTTGCAGATATTCAATTCCGCCTCCAAGAAATTCTCAAATTTTAAATTTCATGAGAGAATCAAGAATTTGACCGACACAGTTTTTGACACAGATGAACTTGAACTTTTAAACTTGGAGCTTAAACACTGTTTGAGACCTTCACTGTCGGAGGGTGATGTTTTGCAGTTCGTAGTTGAGCTTGATGTTTTGGTTGAGCAAATCTCCAATGATTCTAACATCAAAAAAAGAATTCGTAATGACTTTCATAACATCTTGTATAACACAAAGAAAAATCTATCAAAATTTAACACTCGTTCTTCTAATTTCTATTTTAAAACTTTGAAAAAGCTCAAATTAAAAATTAAAAATGAAGATCTCATTGTTTCTAAGGCAGATAAAGGCAATTGCTTAGTTATTCTCAAAAAGACAGACTACATTTCTAAAGTTGAGACATTCTTAGTCGATAATAAATTCTCTCAATTACCTAACAACCCTTTTAATCGTTTTATAAGGAAAGTCACCAGGCTCATCAAGCATTTCAAACCGTTTTTCGAAGAAAATAATGCTAAGAAAAATCTAATTTCTAGCAATCCAACAATACCTGGCCTCCCTAAAATCCATAAAATAGATACACCAATTAGACCTGTGGTAAGTTTTACTAACACACCAGTTTATTTCCTAGCTCAATTTACATATAACTTGATTAAGGATATCACTAAGTTTACTCCTACATATTCGGTAAGTAATTCCATTTCTTTAATCAATAAACTAAAAAACTTCCGCACAATTACATTATGGTTTCTTTCGATGTGTCTAGCCTATTTACTATAGTACCAAAAACCGAGCCAGTACAACTTGTCGGTGATCTGCTTACTTCATGTAATGTTAACGATCAACAGCAAATTAATTTATTGTCACTTCTAAACCTTTGTTTGTCTCAGGACTTTTTTCAATTCAATAACAAATATTATAAACCACCTGATGGCTTGGCAATGGGCAGCTGTCTTTCTCCTTTTTTAGCAGATGTTTTCAATTTAGAAAACAGTCATATAGTCACTCCCATAAATCGAAAGATCCTACATTGGTTCCATTATGTGGATGATTGTCTTTGCTTCCTTGATTGCGATGCTCAGGGGGCCAACGCTCTCCTAGACAAACTTAATGTCATCAATCCGAACATTAATTTTACAATCGAACTTGAAAATAATAATAAACTTAATTTTTTGGACATCACTGTTCATAGAGCGATGGAAGAGTCTTGAGTTTTCGATCTATAGGAAACCTACTCAGACGGACCACACCATGTCTTACTTTTCCCACCACACGTGGCAACAGAAGATGGCAGCTTTCCATTGCTATGTCAATAGGTTACTTAATATACCTTTGTCTTCTGTCGAATACAACAAAGAGGTAAATATAATTAGACAAGTCGCGTTCAACATCCATTTTGATCCTAGTCTTGTTGACACTTTAATCAACAAGTCAAAATTCAAAAAACTAAAAAAAGAACTTTCTCACAGCCTAATTGATAATTCACAGAAAAAATACTTCTCCATTCCTTTTTTTTTGACTTAGAAACGAACCGTAAGATTTCCAAAACAATTCACCAATTTGTCAGTAATTCTCAACTCTCCTTTAAAAACAGAAATCAATTACAAACCTTTTCAAATAACACTAAAGATAAAATAGATATCCTCTCAAAAAGTGGTATTTACAAGTTGTCGTGTAAGTCTTGCGAGTGTACCTACATAGGTAGGACATGTAGACCATTGAAAGTCCGTATCAACGAACATTTGAACAGAAACAATTCTGTTTTCAGAGAACATTTGCGCAATCATAACCACAACTTCAGCCCTCATTCCGATTCAAAAATTTTGCATAACAGTTCATCAAAAAACTTCAATAGGCTGGATTTCATGGAGGACATCGAGATCAACAGCGACCTGCGCACAAACAACCATTGCCTCAACATTCAGGTCAATCTCAACAGATCTTACATTCCTTTACACAGAAGGCTTCTCGACTGAATTAACTTTTGCCCATACACTTGAAGGTTGGGGGGCCGCTTGATCAAGCGTTTTCCATTTCAAATAATTTCTCCTGTTTTCTACTACAGCAATGTAATTTAATTTAATTTTTATTTTACTTTTATCTTTCATCTGTCTTCCTCTTTCTCTATCTTTCAAGTTGATTTAGCTTAGGCTAATTTCATCTCTTCTTAAGCTAGTCCTCTAGGAGTTGAGTTAACTTAGGTTATTGTCATCTCCTTTCTTTTCTGTTCTATCCGTCGAGTTGAGCTAGCCCAGGCTAAGCCAGGGCCGCCGAGAGCCGAAACGTGCCCCGGAACTCTTCAGCTCTTTGGGCCCCTATACTGTCTATCATCAGTACAAAAGAGGAAGCCCGCTGTAGGCTGCAGGCGCTGCCTGAAAATTGTTTCACGTGCCACGCCCCATAATGTTTATTTTGAGCCTCCAAATAATGTAGGCATAAACCCAAGCAGCAAGCTGACGTGAATTTGACGTGATTTTTGGTCTGGGACGTCATATTACCAATAAATGACGTGATTTATGACGTCGATTTATAGATGTGTATTAGACGTCATATACCATCACGTCATTTTTGCGTCTCTTTTTGTTTGAGGCGCCATATGACCAATAAATGACGTGATTTATGACGTCGATTTCTAGACGTCTGTTAGACGTCATAGACATCACGTCTTTTTTTTTCGGCATTTCACACTTAGAAACATTTTAATTTCTCAGTAAATTAATTTAAAACTTAATGTTAATCATACCATATTATTAAAATGTGTTTAATCTTCGCTAAATTTTTAAGAAAATTTTCTTTAAAAAAATCGGGGTTGGTTAACAATAACTTTTTATTTTTTATTATTAAAGTTGTGTATTTTTAGATTTAAATTACCTATGTACCCTAACACCTCTGTGTTGTTCAGTGGTAGCGTGTTTGTCTCGCATGCCTAGAGTTTGTAGTTCGATCCCCGCAAGACTCCAAGACTTATTATTAATTTAGGCATTTCCGAGGATGGCCGAGAGATTCCGAACGTGCCTGTCAACTGCCAACGGCCGCCCCCCAAACGTTTGTTAGCGTCATCTGTCAGCTGTTGGATGCCAGGGGTAGGTCTCAAGTGTCCGGATACCTACTCATAGATACGTATTTTTACGTCATAATATGACGCTTTTTTTACGTCTTAAAATGACGTCGTTAGGCTGTGAGATAATGACGTGATCCTATCGTCATAATGACGTAATTTTTCTGGTCAAAATGACGTAATAATCTGACGAAAAAATCACGTCATACTGACGGCAGCTTGCTGTCTGGGAAGCCTTAAATTTTCAGCCGCATCTGACATGTGGAGGATGGAAGAGTGTTGCAGGAAAATTTCATCAGTTTTTGGAATGTGTACAAAACTTCACAATAATAATAGCCTATCTATAGCATTTTCACAAAATTTGTCTAGACCTTATTGGAGTTATTTCAATGCAGGTTTTGTGACGTGTGACGCACTCCTCAATTTCAATTGGAAAAATTAATAAAAAAAACATTTTTTAAAGTTAAATTGTAAACATAAAATAATAATACATAAAAATGAAAACGTAATTAAAATAAAATTTATATATTTAAGCCAGCTAAACGGGTTTACGCGTTAAAATTGACTTTTCTTGCTTTTTGAACTGCAAATTTTCTAATTAAATCGGTTACATCAAAATTAGAACAAATATCTTTTTTGATACTTATTATTGCCTAATTCGAAAGCCTCGATTCTTCTTTCGGTATTGTGAACCAGAATCTATTTCGGCCATCAGCCATGTAAAACAAAAAACTATATTTAAAAATTTTGACAAAAATTTAAACCATTTTTTTTTTAATAAAAAATATCATTAGGATTGAAATTATTGCAATAATTATACAGGTCCGGGCCGGCATTTCACCTCCCGTCTTCTGTTAGTAATTAAGTTAGGATTTTAATATTTTTCCCATTGCACACTCTATCTGTTTAAATAAAAATTACTACAGAACACAGAAAGTAAGATGCCCAACTATGTACTATTAAAACTTACCATTCACAATCACAACACTAAATAGAAATAAATAAAATAAATACTAATAGGCAACAGGCAATTGAGATAGCTCGTTCGCAATCTTTAATTTTTAGTTTTTTATATAATTGAATAGAAGCCCGGTCTCCGGGCCCCCAAAGCATACGACGGGCCCCGGGAATTTGTCCCGTCTGCCCCACCCTCTCGTCGGCCCTGGGCTAACCTCATCTCTAAGTTAGTCCTCTATTTTCACTTGATCAAGCATTTTCTTTCAAACCAACTTGCAAGCCATCACAAACAGTCAACCGATTTTTCAAATATTCAATTTCAATTTAGCCATTCAATGCGTATTATGGCTTTCGTTTGTCTCATTTGGCATAGTAGCAGCTCCTTTTGTATTTTAGGTTAATTTCAGACCACTGCAGTAACTTTATCTGATTTTATCTTTCAACTTAATACTTCCCTTTTAAAACTTAAAATTTAAAATTACCGCCGTTTTTCGGCATATAAGCGTCATCAGACTGCTTGTCAAGACTGTCAATAGTGACAGTCGACACATTTAATGTGTCATCCAAAAGCACGGGTCTTTGTACCATGCTTTTGCTGTTATTTTCATATATTTTAACTTTTATTTTAATCTAAATTATGTGAACCATTTCTCATAATGTGACGCACAATGTGTGATATTTAATTGTGATCATTGTCGATTTTTGTTGTGTTTGATCCATGGATATGTCCTTTGTCTACTTGTTACCATGATTCTTATGCAAGTCGCGATTGGGCGAAAAGTATAACCAGTTTGGATAATTCAAGAATATTGTGCGATGTTTCTGTGGGTGACTACATAACCTCAAACTTTGACCCATTAAACCCTGAGGTACAAGCTGAGTTCCTTCTTCGGATGATCATAAAAGAACTGCTAGAGAAGAATACAATCCTTTCTCGAAGCAATGGTTTATTGGAAGAAAAACTTTTGGAGATTAAAAATGAGAAAACTAGGGATGCAGAAATTCAATGCGGAATGGCAACACCGTACGACACCCTGGGACCGCTGATCGGCCTGGAACCAGAAATCAATGATGATGTTTTTATTGTCGAACACATAAATTCCGAAAATCCAACTGTCGAAAGTAGGTCCTCTAACCAGTGCCACCTGTCAATGCCTGACATTGTAAGTCCTGAAATTGACGTTTCGACCAAAACAATAACAATTCGGGATGCAACAACGGAAAATTCGGGAAATTGTCTTCAGATTGCCCCTCAAAGTAGTAACCACGATTCAAGTGTATCGTTTGTTGAACCACTAGTAAGACAGTCCACCCGTGTAAGTAAAAGTGAGAACAAGCAGGAGGAGGATCAAGAGCGTGATAATACAGAAGGTGATTGGCAAGTAGTAAAGGGTAAGCGATCTAAGATCTTGAGGAAAAGTAAACGTCCAGCGCCTATCAGAGGCTCAAATGAAAATTCCAAGGAAAATTCAGGTAACCTAAAAATTGCCAATGTTACTTCTATGCATATTACAGAATTGTCCTGGATCTTTATATCTAACTTAGACCCAGGCACAAAGGAGAAGGATATAATTGACTTCGTAAAAATAATAGATATAGGCCCGCACTGTAGATGTTTTAAAATGCGTACCAAAAAAGACAATGTCAAGGCATCTTTTAAATTGGGTGTACCTACTGTAAAAGTTGATCAGGTTTTAGATAGTAGTATTTGGCCGAAGGATTTATTAATAAACCATTTTATGAATCTTCAGGGTCCTCAACAAAAAAAGGAGATTTAAAATTACTACACCAAAATGTATGCTCTTTTAGAAATAAGATAAATGAGATTTATGCATTGGTTTGTGATGCGGATATTCAAATAATCTGTCTCACAGAACATTGGTTGGCAAGGGATGAATTCAGTTGCTGACTTTGAACCAACCACAGCTTTCTGTAGGGTACGTAATAAAGGAGGTGGTTCGGCCATTTTGCTTTAGAAAAATATTGTTATCAGTAAAAGATTTATCTATTGAGAATGTTGTAGAGTTATGTTGCGTTTACTTACCTAACTATAAAGTTTATATAGTGTGTGTTTATAGGCCCCCTTCAGGGTGTTTTTTAACATTTTTTGGATGTACTTGAAAACGTATTGAATCATTTAGGCTGTAGAAACGACAGAATAATTCCTGGGGACTTTAATGTTCTTTTTGGAACAGATTCGTAAGAGTGTATTGACTTGTGCAGCTTAATGCAGTCTTTTGGACTGGCGCTGCTCATCAATGGCCCCACTAGGCACAATAATTGTCTCGATAATGATTTTCAAGTTTTAGTGAGGATGACTATCAGACCACAAGGGTCAAATTGTGGGTTTTCCAGCATCTGAGGTCCATGAGGTGCATAAATCTGAGAGTGTCATGTGCAGACCAATGACTAGTCTGGGTAGGTTACCTTTTTTTCATTGCGTTTCTTCCCTATCATGGCACTTTATTAAAGATGACAATATTTCTATAGAAAACAAGTTCTCAATGTTTATTCAGTGTCTGACTAAAGCTTATGAACGGAGCTTTCCTCTCAAGATCCACAAAAGAAAGTCCGGAGGTGTCATGACAGCGGATGGTTTGATGAGGATCTGAGGACTCACCGTGACAAGGTAAGGTTTTTGGCGGAGCTGTACAGCCAGTACGAGAGTGCTGAGCTGAAGTCGGTTTTAGTGGAAGAAAGAAAAGTGTATAAAAGGGCCATAATTGGAAAAACAACTGCAATTGCCCTTTTCAAAAAGTAATTAAGCAACATTTTTCAATTATTGTAATTCAATTATCGACAGCTCTGATTAACAAGAGTCTGGGTACACCGGAATGGATTTCATGCTTTATTGGAATACTGCGCATTTATATCATATGATTTATATGAATCGTTGATTATTATTTCACTTTACGCATGAAACTGTGTTCCACATTATTACAGTCAAACAAAACTAACCCAAACTAACCCAATTCTAACCCAAATTAACTCATATTTAAAAAAGGAATAAACATAACTTAAAAAAAATAAAAACATTTGTCCACGCATGAAACAGTGTTCGACATTATTACAATCAAACAAAACTAACCCAATTCTAACCCAAATTAACTTAAATTTAAAAAAAGGAATTAACATAATCTTAAAAAAAAATAAAAACATCTGTCGGCACCGACGGGAATCGAACTCGCGCCGTCATATAACAAGATTCACAAGCGCAACCATCTAACCAGCTATCTAACCACTAGACCCTCGACTAGACCACAAGGCTCTGGAAGCAATTGACCGAAAATTGAAAGCCTTGCGTGCCAAAAGCTTCACACGCATTACGCATGCCCATGCGCGGAATATCGCAATATTCCAATAAAGGATTAAATAAAGCCATTCCGGTGCACCCAGACGCTTATCTCTGATTATGGTTAACATTTATATTATAGTCGTCCTATAGGGATAATAAGAAACGGTGACATTTCCTCACAAATGTAACAAAGCAAAAAGAAGAATGAAAAAGAACGCCCTGCAATTCCAGCCCTACTAAATAATGAATATAGGATTATTTATCATATTATTATTTCATTGTTTCTATTTTTTGTCTCTATTTATATATTTTGTAAATTATGTCGCCGTCTGAAAGTGAATGATGTCATTTTGACAAATTATTATTTTTAGGAAAACATATACGTGCTTGATAAAACTCAGCAATATGAGCGAAACTTCTTCATGAGTAAACGGCCCATTTATAAAGTTCGCAATATTGAAGTTGGAAAGTTCGTAATTGGTGAAGTTCGAAGCTCACTTTTTGGCAAAAAATTGGGAAATTGGAAAAGTTCATGTTTGATTGGTTAAAATATGTCGACGTGCACCCTCAAATGTCAAATCAGTAATGATATTCGACACTGACAGTGATCACGTGCTTATACAGCGATTTTTCATTGGTTGGAACGAACTTTCTAAGCTACGAACATAAAATTTGGTTATCCTTACCTTCATTTATGTTATTTCTATATTAACGCTATACTTTCCTAATACAGAATACTCCTATCAGAATTGACTAATTGTAAAAACTCTTAAAATAGCATGATATCTTATTAGGAAAGTTATAAAAATCATTCATGTTTTCAAAAGATTTTATAGGACTTTTTGCCCATGAGTTGACAGTATATAGTCTGAGATATATATATCGCCCCTGTGGCCTAATGGATAAGGCATCTGCCTCCTAAGCAGGGGACTGTGGGTTCGAGTCCCACCAGGGGTAGTATTTTTTTATTTTTCTACAACATGCATACAAACCCATTTTTAATATTATTTCTCTCAAAAAATAGAAACTATATTTTATAATAAGGTTTTAAGGGTGGATTGTAATTTATTATAAATTTGATTATACCTTTTGACTATTTTCTATTTTATATTAACTCGAATTTGAGGATTTATAAAAACATGAAATTTACCGCTGTATACTACCCGATATTTAGTTAATTTTTGAATTGCGATTAACCTAGAAACCGCTATTTTAAATTTTTATCGCGGGAAGTTTGAATATTTTTATGTAATTTTTGTCCGATGTTCAATTAATTCGTGTCAACCAGAAAGTTGGTTTAGGTTGGAATCGTCTCCGAAGAGAAAGTGCAAACCGTTCAGATTCTATAGAGAGTTTAAAAACACAAAAAAGTCACTTTCCAAGTATCAATATTTGAAAACATTTAAATTTTTCATATAGTAAAAAACTATTTGATAATTATATGTACAGGGTGTTCACCCATAACTTTGTTAATTTTTAAGCTACAAAAAAAAATAAAAAACGAAATTGTAGTGTTTTTAATGTAGTTTTTGTACATGTAAAGGAAAAAACAAAAAATTGTACAGTATACAGGGTAGATAAAAAAGAAACTTTTTTAAAATCTAGCCCCAATTTTTTATTCGATTTTTCGATTCTACGTAAAATTCTAAGGATTTGTAATGTAACACACTATATGCCTATTCCTAATACTTTAGGAGTTATTGACAGTTGAAGTCGCTATTTTGTTTGTTTTTTTTATTTTTTATGGCAACAGCCACCTAAGAATATAACTTTTTGTTTAGCTTTTGAAGTCATTGAGGTGTAAATATTGAGTTTCCTCAATTCGACCTCATTGCTTCGCGTAGTGCTTTTGTATCTTCTATTTTAAAAATGATTAAAGAATTATTATTGTTACGGCTAGCCTAACAACCATCCGAACGTTTTTGTGATACCCTATAAAACTAGTCGCCGCCGTGCCGCTCGCTTCCCTGTCTGTATGACTCATCGCCCGGCCGCGGTTTTACTAAATATACATAACGCCAGCACAAGCCACGCCTACCGTAATACGTCAGCTTTAAAAATCTCCGATAACAAGCGGGTACGGACAGTATAAACTTTGTAGTCTCGAGCCGTTGAGCCGCGAGCCAGCTGATGAACATAACGAGAAATCTGGCGCCAATTTTTTCGTTTGTTGTGCTAGCACATATTGTAACTAAACGAGACGCTAAATCCCTAGTTACGATTCAACAGCCGGGGTATTATAATGGCTTTGCATGTCCCTCCGCTCGCTTCGCTCGCTACGGGGGCTCAATCAACAAGAACTAACCAAGTGCTAACCAAAACTAACCCAAAATTAAGGAAAAAGGTAAATTAATAAAAAAAAACATATCTTTAACAAAAAGGTAAACAAAACATCTGTCGCGACCGGTGGGAATCGAACTCGCAGCGCAGGAATGACAGTCAAGCACCCTGCCTATTGCACCACCGAGGCGTTAGTGGAGTTTTGCTAGAACGTAAAGACATGGAACACGTATGACGGCCATAGGCTGGCTCGATGACTCGCGGCTCGAGACTACAAAGTTTACACTGTCCGTACCCGCTTGTTCTCCGATATACTCGGCACCAGCACATCGCACTAAATATACTGCGCTCCAGCACAGGGCTTGGTGGAAGCATATGTATAGAAGTTTGGCTCAAGTGAGAATGCGTATTTTTGTGTGTTTATTTTTTTTTTGGGTTAGTTAATTTTTTGACATATTGGGTTAGCTTGGGTTAGTTTTTGTTGGTTGCGTCCCGTAGCCAGTGAAGCGAGTGGAGAGCTTTACATGAAGAGAAAATGTAAAAAAATTTTGCATTTCGAAAATAGGTGAAAGACTATAATATACCTGACGTTTAGGATGGACGTGTCTTGTGCTAGCGTGAAGTTAATTTTGTAAAATTGCGTATACGTCAGGTATATTATAGTATTTTTCACCCATTTGGAAATGCAAAGAATTTTTACATTTTTACTTCATGCAATGCACTCCACTCGCTTCGCTGGCTGCGGGCCCCAACCAACAAAAACTAACCCAAGCTAACCCAATGCATGTCAAAAACAAATTAACCCAAAAGAAAATAAATATCAAACATTTTCAAGGGACGTGAGTCGAAACCATTGCCTCGCATTCTCACTTGAGTCAAACTTCTACACATCTGCTTTCTGCTAGCCAAGATGACACCAACCCTTGTGCTGGAGCGCAGTATATTTAGTGCGATGTGCTGGCGCCGAGTATATCGGAGATTTTTTAAGCTGACGTATTACGGTGGGCGTGTCTTGTGCTGGCGTTAAGTATGTTTAGTAAAATCGCCGCCCGGCCGGTCGCGAAGTTTCGGGATAGCTGGAATTATCTCGATGGCCTCGTCGAGATCATATAGAGTGGCCTCGGAATACTTCCCGAATATTCGTGATAGATTTGAAATTATATATAAGCAGACCTAAGGCGAATGTTAGTCAGTCGGTTAGTCAGTTCAGTTCAGTTAATCATTGAGTGTTGAATAGACATTAGTTGTAAAGTTATAAGAGTAGTATAGAGTGTTAAATTGTATACAGTGGTAGTGAATAAAGAGAGTATTAGTTGAAAATAGCAAAGTTGTAATTCTGTTAAGAACCCACGGGAAAAACGTAACATTTGGTGTCAGAAGTTGGATTGTGAAGGGACCGGACTTGTGAAGTATTTTTCGAGGAAAGAAAAGGGTACAAGTAAGTCAACGAGACCGTTTGGTTGGTGGATTCTGTGAAAATTTTATAAAATTCTATGGTCAATACGAGACAACAAGCGGCAGAAATGGAACAAATAAATAAAATGTTGGCCGATTTTATGGATAATTTAAATGCTGAGAGGCGAGCGGATCGGGAAGAGGATGAACGTAGAAGGCAAGTGTATCGGGAGGAGGAAGAACGTAAAAAGCAAATAGAACAGGACCGGCTTCAGAAAATTTTAAAAGACCAGGAAGATAAAAGGCAAAAAGAACAGGACGACCGGCTTCAGAAAATTTTGCAAGATCAAGAAGATAAAAGACAAGCGGAACGGGAACAGGATGAACGTAGAAGGCAAGCGGAACAGGACCGGCTTCAGAAAATTTTACAAGATCAAGAAGATAAAAGGCAAGCGGAACGGGAAGAGGCTGAAGGTAGAAGGCAAGCAGAACAGGAACAGCTGCAGAAATGGATGCTGGATGTAATTGTAGGCGAGCAAGGAAAATTACAGAAAATATTGGACGGGCAAAATGAGAAATTTGAAAAAGAAGTAAACAATATACAAAAAGAAGTTGTAACTGTACAAAAAGAAGTAGGAGACGTACAGAAAGAAATGAAGAATCTACAAGCAGAAGTTTCCAGACTAAAAAATCAAGGATCCACCGAGAGGGTATTCGGCACAGGACAACATATTAAACCTCCACCCTATGACGGTCAAACATCCTGGACAATGTACAAAAGGCAATTTGAAGCCGCTGCTGTTGCCAACGGTTGGAATAATGAAGAAATGGCTACATCACTAGTGGTAGCGCTTCGTGGATCTGCCCTGGAACTACTGCAGACAATTCCCATCAGCCAACAGGGGAAATATGACATACTTGTAGCTGTCCTGGAGAGACGATTTGGCGACCAACATAGAAGACAGCTCTATCAGGCACAAGTTAAGTCCCGACATCAGAAACCTGGTGAAAACCTGCAAGAATTTGAGGCAGACATTAGACGTCTCATTCAATTGGCCTACCCGGGAGCGACAGAAAAATTTCAAGAGGAACTTGCTGCCCAATATTTCGTGGATGGTATTAGAGATCCAGAAACTCAGAAAATGCTACGCCTAGCCAAATTTGATAGCAGCCGTGAAGTTTTGGGTAGAGCTCTGGAAATCGAGGCGGCCTGTAACATCTCTAAGCCAGCAATCAGGGACGTATCCATCAAGGAAGAAAATTTGGCGAGCAGTTGTGAACTAACTGAAATGGGCGGTATTTTGAAGAAATTAACCGAAGTTCTTCAGGCCACGGGGAGACTCCGGGAGTCACTAGAAGTTAGGCCATACAACCGTAATCAGTGCTATAGATGTGGCAAGACTGGACACTTCAAAAGGGACTGTCAAGTACAAAGATTCCAGGAGCCAATAGAAGCTAGGCCACATAACCGAAATACATCAAATCAGTGTTATAGATGTGGAAAGACTGGACATTTCCGAAGGGACTGTCGAGTACGGATATTCCGGGAGCCAACAGAAGTTAGACCATGTAATCGAAAGGCTATAAATCAGTGTTATAGATGCGGCAGGACTGGACATTTCAAAAGAGACTGTCAAGTAAAAAGATTCCGGGAGCCACTAGAAGATAGGCCACTTAACCGAAATGTTCCAAATCAGTGCTATATATGTGGCAACATTGGGCATTTAAAGAGAGACTGTCCAGTACAACTACGACCTACAGCTCCATCCAGAGACAACAGCAGTTCAAAGCCAAGTCAGGAAGAGTTGAAACAATATAAATTTAAGGCTAAGCACAGGGAAGGAAGATGGCATAATAATACAGATGCTTTATCCAGAAGGTCATGTGAGGATAATTATAAACATCGCCAAAGAATTGACCAACGAGAAGGAATCAGTCCCATTAGGCGAATCAAGTTTAAGGTTGATCAGCAGTGGACCACAGAGCAACTAAAGAAAGATCAGCTTGAGGATAATGAAATAGCACTGCTACTAAAAGCTAAGGAAGAACGTCAACCAAGACCAAGCTGGAGAGATATTTCAACTAAGGGATCTACTTTTAAATCTCTGTGGGCTCAGTGGGACTCCCTGGTAGTTGAAAATGGACTCCTTAAACGAGCCTGGGAAAGCGCCGATGGCAAAGTAGTGAAGACGCAGTTAGTGGTACCAAGGAAGAGGGTATCGGAAGTTCTGGACGAAGTACATAATAGAAAGTTTGGTGCTCATCTCGGAGTTAACGGAATGATTGACAAGATCCGCGGCAGATTTTACTGGGTCAACTACTGCCAGGATGTGAAATCATGGTGCCGGCAGTGTTCAACCTGTGCCTCAAGTCAAGGACCCGAGACAAGATCCAGTGAGAAGATGAAACAGAATGATGTGGGACTACCGTTTGAACGTCTCGCCAGTGACCTAATGAAGGCTCGATATAATCTCCAAGCTAACTCTAGGGGATTTCGTATGAACGATAAAGTCTGGTTATAAAATCCGCAAAGGAAGACAGGAAGATCTCCCAAGCTAACACCAGCATGGGAAGGACCCTATACGGTCATCAAAAGAATTAGTGACGTTGTGTATAGAATTCAGCGTAGCCCCAGAAGCAAACTGAAAGTTGTCCACCTCGACAGGTTGAAAGCATATCACGGACATGAAGTAGCTGATCGGGACGATCAGAATTAAGAGGGAGGCAATGTTACGGCTAGCCTAACAACCATCCGAACGTTTTTGTGCTACCCTATAAAACTAGTCGCCGCCGTGCCGCTCGCTTCCCTGTCTGTATGACTCATCGCCCGGCCGGTCGCGAAGTTTCGGGATAGCTGGAATTATCTCGATGGCCTCGTCGAGATCATATAGAGTGGCCTCGGAATACTTCCCGAATATTCGTGATAGATTTGAAATTATATATAAGCAGACCTAAGGCGAATGTTAGTCAGTCGATTAGTCAGTTCAGTTCAGTTAATCATTGAGTGTTGAATAGACATTAGTTGTAAAGTTATAAGAGTAGTATAGAGTGTTAAATTGTATACAGTGGTAGTGAATAAAGAGAGTATTAGTTGAAAATAGCAAAGTTGTAATTCTGTTAAGAACCCACGGGAAAAACGTAACATTATTATAATTAAAAAATAGCGACTTCAACTGTCAATAACTCCTCAAGTATTAGGAATAGGCATATAGTGTGTTACATTACAAATCCTTAGAATTTTAGGTAGAATCGAAAAAAATAAAGAATGGTGGCTAAATTTATAAAAATGGTTCTTTTTGATCTATCCTGTATACTATACAATTTTTTGTTTTTTCTTTACGTGTGCAAAAACTATATAAAAAACCCTACAATTTTGTTGTTTATTTTTTTTGTAGCCTAAAAATTAACAAAGTTAAAGGGGGGGGGGGACATTATGGGTGAACAACCTGTACAGATGTTTCTTCATATTTTGCACCAGACCTGAAGAGGTAATTTCAAGTGTTACTAAAAAATTTAATACAAACGGTGCATTAGGGCTTTTTGCGCCTTATCTTATAAAAACATCATGAAAATCAATTTTGACATATATTTTTTTTCAAATAGAACCCCCTATATATTATTACATTTTTGATCTGTATGAAAAATTCTATACCTAAGCTCTAACTGTTTTTGAAATATTTCGACAAATTTGACAGAATTTTCAATCTTAGGCTTTCGTAATCTATCGTATGTCATCAACTTCCGGTTTAACCGGAAGTACCGTTTTGGACCGTTATAGTGTTAGTGGTGTTTTGGGTTCCCCTTATTTGGATATAGGTGAGTTTCTTTCTCACTGGGCAACAATTATAATTTACCAAACTATTAACCCATATTAAATTATATTTATTTGATAATAAGTTTTATAGAGGTTTAGCAACATTTGGTTTGTATGATGGCCCATTTTATTTTTGTTGGAGCGATGAGCTCGAATGTTTTATTTGTATGTTATTTTGTTTGCATGTTTTTCTCTTGTGACAAATGTATTGTTTATTTAATTTTATTGCCACTATTTCTCACTGAACGTTTAGTACTAAAACTTATTTGACTGGGGAGGTCTATGTGACCTTGTGGATGGTTTATGTAACCTGGAAGGTCTATGTGACCCGGAGGTCTATGTGATCTGGGAGGTCTATGTGACCTGGAAGGACTACGCGATCTGATGGGTCTTTGTGATCCCTTTACTTTATTATTTTATTTAGCTAAACTGTTCATAAAGATTTATTTATTATATAATTTGCAAAGCAGATTATTATTTCAATGCTTCTGCCGTACTAACATATTTATTTATTGCTACATTTTTCTATTTGGTAAATTCGTTGCTTATACGATTTTTTTCTATTGTTGCAGGTAGGTTATCTCGGTGCTCACTATTTATTCGGTGGTCATAAAGGTTAGTTTTTCTTTTCTCTTATATTAAGTAACTTAATGTTTTAATTTTAATTATATTTTATTGTACAGGGTGGTCAAATAAGCGTGCAAGGTATTGTATCTCGGAAACTATTTACTGTAGAGACTTGCGGTAAAAAAATTTATAACTAAAATAGCCAAAAAAAAAATCCCAGAAATTATGTTCAGCTTTCGCAGATGGCCGCTAGGGGGCGTAACCCTCATCTTGAATTTAACAAAGTGATGGTTTTCGGAATTTTGCCTCATTAAGATAACAAAAAAATACAAGCATTTTCAAGCTGAGATAAATTCGAGTTTTTTTGTTTAACACTTTTTGCCCTATCTCCAAAAATAAACTGGTGGGGGGTGTTCAAATGTTTTTGTAATTAAACATCTGTAACCTCAAAACGGCTGAACGGATTTCAACCGACTTGGTGTCGTTGAAAAGAGCTTTTCTTGGGCAACAAAACCTACCTTATTTGTGGTGATTGTTGGTGTGCCCAAACAAGCTAGTGAAAACCGCGCCTCGATATCTTATTCCTAACCTAAAATATCGGCAAAAGAAAATTTTACCATAAAATCAGTTTTTTAAAATTTTTTCTCCAAAGTTTGTTGGTTGTTTTTTATGGGTAACTAGACTGCCATAAAACTGGAAACCATCAAAAATATAAACAGCTTGAACCGTCATCAATATAGCAATTTTAGGTTGTAATTTTTAATAAAAGAGGCACAATTTATGCTTAGGCGCATAATAACTATAATATAGGTACGAGTAAGTAGGTATATAATGCGTATAAGGCCATGGATCAAGATCAAGGATGTTGGAGTCTCTAATGTGTGGTGTGGCATTCTGGGAGGTAACATTATTGGACCATATTTCTTCGATCGCCCACTAAATGGTAACGTGTTTCTAGATCTTTTGGTCACCCAATTACCGATTTTGTTAGAAAATATGCCACTGGAAATACGGCAAAATTTGTTCTTGCAATTAGACGGTTGTCCACCAAATTTTGTTATATTGGGATATAGATCCCAAGACTTAACCTGTTCAGATTGCTATCTAAAGGTTAAAGGACAACGTATCTCAAACTCAAACTACAACTAGGCAAGACATGGAATACAGGATTCGAAATGCAATTCGCAACCTACCATGAGCCGAAATTGAAGCTGCAGTTTTTTTCACGCAAGAGACGAAGGCATTAAAAAACTTTTTTCAGGGCCACGACTTACATAAAAAAGAAAATTTCGTAAAAATATGAAAGCCCGTTTTCAAAAAAGTTATCGAATTCGAAACCCACTGATTTTCTAGTAAAATTTTCTTCTGTCGTTATTTTAGGTTAGGAACAAGATATTGAGGCGCGGTTTTCACTAGCTTGTTTGGGCATCATTTTGCTATTTTTTCATAAAAAAAAACTGATACCAATAGATTTAATTTTTTTTAGGAATTTCGCAATTTCTGTCGTAATATCCAAAAATGCCTTCTAGTGGCGACATAGCAAATTACAATCACAAAAAATAAAGTAGGTTTTGTTGCCCATGAAAAACTCTTTTTTTACACTTAGATTTGACGTTTCTTTCTAATATTGTTATTAGGCATTTGTTTTATCTTCCATTGCCTGCTACTTATTATATACGTACCTACTCGTACCTATTGTCACGACTAACAACCATAAGAACGTTTTTGTGATACCCTATAGAACTAGCATTGCAGCGTACCGCTTCTCTGTCTGTATGAGTCATCGCCCGGCCGGCCGCGAAGATTCAGGAACGCTGGAATTATCTCGATCATATAGAGTGGCCTCGGAATACTTCCCGAATATTCGTGATAGATTTGAGATTATATATAAGGAGCAGACCTAAGCCGAATGTTAGTTAGTTAATCATTGAGTGTTAAATTGTAAAAATATATTAGTTGGAAAGTTATAAGATTAGTTTAGTGAGTTCAATTGTATACAGTGGTAGATAATAAAGAGACTATTAGTTTGAAATAGTGAAAGTTGTAATTTCGTGCAGACCCCCCGGGAAAAACGTAACACTATATTATAGTTAATATGCGCCTAAGCATAAATGGTGTCTTTTTTATTAAAAGTTACAACCTAAAATTACTATATTGATGCTGTTTATATTTTTTGCGGTTCCTAGTTTTGAAATAGAAATTTAAATTACCTATAAAAAACAACCCACAAACTTGGAGAAAAAAAATTTAAAAACTTATTTTATAGTAAAATTTTCTTTTGCCGATATTTTTGGTTAGGAACAAGATATCGAGGCACGGTTTTCACTAGCTTGGTTGGGCATCATTTTGCTTTTTTTCATAAAAAAAAACTAGTACCAATAGATTTATTTTTTTTAGAAATTTCGCAATTTCTAGCGTAATATCGAAAAATGCCCTCGAGTGGCGACATAACAAATTACAATCACCACAAGTAAGGTAGGCTTTGTTGCCCAAGAAAAGCTCTTCTCAACGACACCAAGTCGGTTGAAATCCGTTCAGCCGTTTTGAAGTTACAGATGTTTATTTACAAAAACATTTGAACACCCCCCACCAGTTTATTTTTGGAGAGTGTTTAACAAAAAAAAACTCGAATTTATCTCAGCTTGAAAATGTTGGTATTTTTTTGTTATCTTAATAAGGCAAAATTCCTAAACACACCACTTTTTTAAATTCAAGATGGCGGTGACGCCCCCTAGCGGCCATCTGCGAAAGCTGAAAATAATTTCCGGGATTTTTTTTTACTACTTTAGTTATAAAATTTTTTACCACAATTCCCTACAATGAGTAGTTTCCGAGATACAGTACCTTGTACGCTTATTTGGCCACCCTGTACACATTCTTTATCCCTTTATTTTTCATTACGTATCTTTTTTGTGTTGACATATTTATAATCTCTATGTTTCAAGATATACAGGGTGTCTCACGGTGGATGGTACCTTAGACGTTTCCGGAAAACCACTAGACTAGATCATTCTGAAAATTTGGTTGTTTACATAAACGGATATGCTCTACCTTGCTAAAATATTTTTAACAATGCAGTGTTGCCGCTTCTACCAAAAAGTAGCAGCAACTGTAAAAATTTAAATGGAACACCCTGTATATTATTGAATATTTGGATTTTGCGGAGAATTCTTGATATATCTCATAAATAATGTCCTATACCTAACTGCTACTGTTTTTGAAATATTGACAGTTGAAAATCGACCATTTACCAAGATTGACAGCCATTTTATAAGCATTTAAACGGCTAAATATAGAGCTAAATGCTTTGCACTTTCCTGTCTTGGTTTTTCATAAAGCTATCGTTTGACACTAACCTTATATTTACCTAGAGGTTAAGAAATTCCGGTTAAATTTAACCTCTGGTTAAATCTAAGCCATAGCTTATGAAAAACTAAGATGCAATCATTTAGCTCTATATTTAGTCGTTTAGATTTTACAGGCTGTCAAACTTGGTAAATGGTCGATTTTCAACTGTCAATATTTCAAAAACAGTAGCAGTTAGGTATAGGACATTATTTATGAAACATGTCTAGAATTATCCGGAAAATTGAAATATGCAATAATATACAGGGTGTTCTATTTAAAAGTTATATTCATATATTCAATTTATTGGTAAATTGTACATATAATATAGTACTTTTACAGGTCAAGGAAGTCAAATAAATAATATTTGTATAAAACTTAAAAATACTTATTAAAAATACATATGATTAAAATTACACTTATTTAAGACATTAATTAAAATGGACATTCAAATACATGTAACATAATAGTATATTATGATATAAGTGTATAAGAGGGCCTTTAAAGCACGCGCGACTTATTTCAAAACACGACGCGCAGCGGAGTGTTTTCTAAGTCGCAAGGGCTTTAAAGGCTTCTTATACACGTATATCATACGCTATTTTTTATTACGAATGCATCATAATCTCAAAAATGTTTTAAATATTAAACTTAATTGATATATTGACGAATATATTAATCTGTCACATTTGACATGATCAAATGTTTCTATAGCAACCTTTAAAAAAGTAGGTGCATCATAAATATTATTTTAAGCACGCTGCAGCGTGCGATAATCGTTGATTATGATGCATGCGTAATAAAAAATACATACCCTATCATCAAACAACTCATTCAATGAAGATTGTCAAAGTCACTAAAGTCATTATGCAAAAATTCATTTACAGAGAAAAATTCTTTTTCAATGCAGTATAATTTCAACTTTTCTTTAAACACTCGAGGACTTAAAAACCTCACTGCCTCCGGCAAAGCATTATAAAAAAGTATACCAAAGTAATCCGTACCGCATCTGGTTCTTGAGCGCATATGAAAGTTTGGCACAATGTTGCTTCGACCTCTTGTAGGATAATTATGAATATCAGCATGAGTTGTGAGAGGGAGTTGTCTATTCTCAATGTATACTAGACAATTCAGAATATACAAACTGGGAAAAGTCAGAATGTGCAATCTACGAAACATTCCTCTACAGTCCTGTTGGTACCCCGCATCAAGTATAACCCTCACACATCTCCTTTGCAAGCCAAAGATTCTTTGTGCGTGACTAGAATGCCCCCAGAAGAGAATTTTATAGGCCATATTAGCACCAAACAACCCATGATATGCATACATCAAAGTTTTAATAGAGACAGTGGCTGACAAATTTCGGATGAGATATATACAACGAGAGATTTTATTACATAGATTAGGACATGAGCTTCCCAGGTTAGACGTTTATCAAGTTAGACTCCCAAGAACTTTACTTCCATGATGCAGTCTCTTAAAAGTTCAGAATCTGCTTGGTTTCTTCTCAAAGAAAAGTTTATGTTTTGTGTCTTAGAAACGTTTAGACACAGCTTATTGCATATAAACCAAGCTGCAATACTATCTTTGGTTGATTGAATACCACTGTCATTAATATTGGAGGGGTGGTAACTCTTATATGAAGTAGTGTCATCTGCCAAAAGTACTAGGTTGCTGCTATGGAGTTGTGATAAGCAAGATCATTCACATAAATTAGGAAAAGGGTCGGACCCAGTACTGAACCCTGATGAACTCCATATTTTATTAGTTGCACATCAGAGTCACCATTATTATACGAAACAAACTGAGTTCTGCCAGTTAAATAAGATCATAAAAGCACTAGATACGCTTGCATTATCAAAGTTGTAGAGCGACAACTTGGACAGTAGAACTTCATGAGACACACAGTCAAATGCCTTCGTTAGATCCAAGCAAGACACAAATGTGTCAAGACCAGCCTCGAAGCCACTGCGTATGTGTCTCACCAGCTCCTCAATGGCCAAGACCGTTGATTTGCCCATGATAGAATAGTTGATCTGTTTCAAAATAATTGACTATTTGACTTTTTAATTTTACAGTTGCTACTACTTTTTAGTAGTAGCGGCAACACTGCATTGTCGGAAATATTTTAGCAAGATAGAGCATATACGTTTATGTAAACGACCAAATTTTTAGATTCATCCATTGAGTGCTTCTCCAGAAACGCCTAAGGTACCATCTACCGTGAGACACCCTGTATATTCTTTTCTATCTGGCTTGGATGAACATTTTCAGTTACATCATCTCGATATGGCCGAAATTTGCTCGGAATTCAATCTTTTAATTCCTTTTTTGTCTAGAATGAATTTTAAACTAGAAAACTCGAATTGTATTCTCTTTAGAAATTAAGTCGGTGGGATATCGGCCACATTATAATCGTAAAATCTGCTTTTCAGCGAAGCAGCGCAGAATAAACCCTCCCCCGGCTGAGATATGAAAGAGCGGAAAATAGGGTTTAATTCCCGCAAAGGCCGCAATGGCCGTCATGAATTTCAAACATCTCGAAAAATACATAAAACAATATTTCTTTCACGGCAGAAATCTTCAAATCCGGAAAATTTGCGGCGGTCAGACGATTCGGGGGAGTTTTCGGATCGTTAACGTTAAAATTCTATTTTTTACGGTAAACGTACCCGATAATATTTGAAATGACGATGTCGATAAAAATTATTATTTATTTATTTATTTATTTTATTTTTCAACGGGCAAAACCCAATTAACAATGGTGTTAACAATATATAGAAATATGCTTAAATCAATAACAGAATGAGTCAGTAAACTCACACTAACAATAAAACCGTAACAGCAATAATATAATTAACTAAGAACATAACAAAATAATTACCACCCCAGGAGCAAACTGCACAAATATGTATTAAATTAATAATAAGATTAATGATAAAAGTCTTATAAGGCTAGTGTAGAATTATCGAATCATCGAATTATCGAATTATCGAATGCCCCATGTACCTAATATTAATTGCAATCACAAATCATCACAGTTCAGGACTTGGCTCAGGAATGTTTTATAAGATGCAAAAAAGTCTATTAACTGGTGTTCATTTGCTAGTCTGGCAGTTCTGGATATAAAATTATTTAGGCCATAATTTGTCATGTGAATTGGAAAATGAAAGCTTTCAGCAGATCTTGTAGCCCTAGAGGGTACCCTTAAGTCGATTTTATGAAGCAGTTCTGGTGCTGCTGCTCTACCATGTAATATATCATAAAAGTTTATAAGATCTCTTCTTTTATGTCGGGTAGTAATAGATGGCATATTGAGAAATCTTAGCCGGTCTGTGTCATTATAATTATCCAAGATGTTTAGTTTATATGCTATTTGCTTCAAAAATTTATGTTCAACCTGTCTAAGACTCTGAACATGTATGCCATAGAAGGGAGACCAGATTGAAGAAGCGTACTCCAAATGAGAGCGTACAAGGGCACAGTAAAGTGTTTTTAAAGCTGATAAACCTGTAAAGTCCTGGGTGGTTCTTCCTATAAAACCCAGCAATTGAAAAGCTTTGGTGACTGTTTGGTTTAGGTGCTGAGAAAACTGAAGAGCTGTATCCAGAGTCACATCCAGGTCTCTCACTGATGAAATGGTTTCAAGATGGCATTGGTTGATCTCATATTGATAAGGAATAGGCATCCGAGATCGAGAAAAAGTTAAAGCCTTACATTTGTCAGGATTTTTTAAACACCAATCTTGAAGGTTGTTCAAATCATACTGAAACTTATCACAATCATCAGAGCACCCTATAATACAGCTCAACTTAAGATCATCAGCAAAAAGTAAAAAGTGGCTGGATGTGAAACACTCGTATATATCGTTGATAAAGACATTAAAGAGGAGAGGACCCAGGTGAGATCCCTGGTGTACACCAGATGGAGCCTGTACCTCTTTAGAGTGAAAATTGCCTATTCTCACAATCTGCCTACGATCAGTTAAATAGCTCTCAAACCAAGAAATTAGTGGTCCACCAATTCCAAGTCTTTTAAGCTTATGGATCAACAAACCGTGAGAAACTCTGTCGAAAGCCTTGGAAAAGTCAGTGTAAATAGTGTCAACCTGATCCCCATTCTCCAACGCTCTCGACAGAAGATCCACATGTGTTAAGAGATTCAACTCTGTTGACTTATGGGGTCTGAAGCCAAATTGCTCCTGTATCAGAAGAGGCTCCACCCTAGGCGACAACAAGTCGCAAACTAAACCTTCAAAGACTTTAGGTATTGCACTCAAGATGCTAATAGGACGGTAATTTGCTACTGAGGACTTGTTGCCTGACTTAAATATGGGCTTCAAGGAGCTAGATCGCCAATAATCTGGAAAAACCCCTGTTTGGAGCGATAAGTTAAATATATGGAACAAGGGTCTGGATAAATTAAAACTACAGTGCTTTAGAAATGCTGTTGGTACTCCATCAGGTTCAGGACCTTTATTGATGTCAAGTGATATATCGGAAATAGTAACATGGAGCTCTGGGATATAAACAATGGAGGAGGATATCTCATGATTTGGAAGTGCGAGATTACAGGTTGAATGAATACACAGTAGAGAAATAGTCAGCAAACATGTTAGCAATTTCCAACCCAGAATCAGTTGATTGGTTTAGGGAGCTAAGTTTAGATGGAAAACTGTTATCTTTTCGTCTCCTGTTAACAAGAGACCAAAACTTTTTTACATTTGTACTGATGGCTAACTCCGTGAGATATATATATATATATCATCATCATCATCATCAATCAGCCTATTGTCATCCACTGCTGGACGAACGCCGCCCCCAGTGTCTTCCATCTGTTCCTGTTTTGTGCCTCTCCGATCCAATTCCCTGCAACTCTTCTGAGATCGTCTGTCCATCGGGTTGGCAGCCGTCCTCTACTGCGCTTGTCAGCGCACGGTCTCCATTCAAGTATTTTCCTAGTCCCGCATTCTAGCTGTGTGCCCTGCCCATTTTCATTTCTGCTTTGCCACATGCTCGATCACGTCGGTCACTCCTGTTCTTCGCCTTATCTCGTCGTTCGTCACGTGATCCCTCAGTGATATCCCAAGCATTGCTCTTTGATGTATCTTTCATTTTCTCGTAGATGTAGCTGTTAGAGTTAGAGTCTCTGCACCGTACGTTAGTACCGGCAGAACACACTGGTCATACACTTTCCTTTTCAGGCAGATTGGTATATCACTGTTAAACGTCTCTCTTAGTCTTCCGTAAGCTGCCCATGCCATGTCGATTCTTCTGTTCAGTTCCGCTGTTTGGTTATTTCTTGACACCCTAATTTCATGTCCAAGGTAGACACTTTTGTCCACTAGTTCGATATCTCCTCTCTCACTTTTTATGTTTCCGCTTGGCACTAAATTTGTCATATACTTCGTCTTTGATAAATTAATCTGTAATCCGACAA
>JAEQML010055644.1:0-35622 GCA_016904865.1 Pissodes strobi
TTTCTACCTAGATTTTTTATAATAAAACATGCCTTCTTTGACTGCTGTTATTTGCATCATTTTCGCCTAGAATCTCATTTCTCTCCAAAACATTACATGGTTCTCCAATTTCTGGATATAGTCTAAATAAGAAGAAAAAATATATTAGATTTATGTATTAGGCTACAACCGTTACGAGCTAGGAATATCTATGAATATTTTATTTATTAAATTAAAATAAAAAATTTCGATATTTACCTTTTTTTAACTGCTGCGATTTTGCTACCAAATAATTCTTGTTTCTGACCTATATTTGTAGTTGTACTGGTTTCTACGTCCGAACTATCTGATGCGTTAAAATATGCACGCCTGCGAAGATTAGGTTAGGTTGATAAACATAATGTATATTATACTTTGGTTAATATTAAATTACCTTTTATTCTTATGATTATTTTCGGGGACATATTCTGAGCCGGAGCTGCAAAAATCTTCCCAAGATTCGCATTCAGAAACAGTCGACATGGCGAATAAAAAAATAAAATGTCACTTTTCCTGTCACACTTCACTTGGAACCATATGATTCGAACACTAAAGCCTGACAGGTACTTGAAACTAAATTTTCCTGTTGATTTTGGCGCCATCTGTGGACATATTAAAGAAATTTCTAGAGCAAAAGATGCAGAATAATTAATAAAACAGGTTTTTGTAAAAAAAAACAGATTTTGTACAAAATGTCGCTTGGAACCTTATGGTTCTCGGCCCTCGATATATAATTTCTTTTAGGTATACCCATAAAAATTAATCGCAGGGAGTGGTCGGTACAAACAAATGAATTTACTTAACTTATTTTGACCACAACGGTGAAGGTAGCAATTAACAGTATAATTGCTACTAGCAATTAAAGTAGTGGACTGTATTAGAATAAGGTGATGGGGTTTTGAATATAGATTATGTGAATTGAAACTCGATAGGTATGTTAATGTACTTTAATAATGCAATTATTGGTTTGCAATTAATGTAAACATATAAGTACACATTTTTGAATAGTTCTTAACCATTCCATCATTGATACATTCTCATATAGAAAATAAATATACACAAGGCTTCTTAAAATTAGGAATATCTACTAAAAAGTCTTGATTGTTTGATTTAAATCTAGTTTTCTATCTCTTATTTTAATGCTTAGATCTCCAACTTAGCAACGTTCACACATCGTACCTTTAAACTTTGACTGCTTTACCTGTATCTTCAAAAAGGACTACAGGGAGAGATTTTACTAATTACTTTCCAACTTCCTTTATTTGTTTTATGGAAACCATACCATCCCGCTTTCACCTTGCTTGCAGAAATTATTCGACCAGGAATGTCAATCCGCCATCTTATGTTCAATTTTCCAAAAAGGACGCTATCGTTCTGACCTCGAAGAATTGCTTCAAAAAGCCCAGAGGAGCTCTTTGTCCAACCTTGGACAAAGATAACTGAGGTGCACTAAATATTCTCTAATATTTGTGCATACAAGAGAAATTGGCCCAAAGAGGAATTTGACCCTTGGCCAGAGAACAGCACGTTTTACTGCTATTCGAGCGAACGTTTTAACTGAACTGAAATATCATCTTTCTTACGATTTCAGGAAGGACAAGAACGCGGGAAAGTTACGCGTCAGTTTTTATCTGAGAGGGGGGAAACATATTCTTTCTTTCTTTTACACACTGCTGTTTACTGACGGAGACACGAATATATTAAATTGAAAACGCTTAGATTGAGCCCAATCGAAATGGCAAAATGACATTTAGCTGTATCGGATGGAATCGACCATCGAGGGTTGAACTAAGGGGCATTAAAGAACTTGATATTTGCTGATTTAAATGTACAAATTGGGTTGTACCCGAGGTGAAATAAATATATTCATGGATTTATTATGGCACATTCATTCTACATACATACAGGGTGTTATCACCAAACTATACGGTGAAAAACCATAGTTTCTACACGTGTTGGGGTGTTTTCCCAACAGGGAGTAAGATCCGGGCTGTTAGCCGGCCACTCAATAGTTTCTTGTTTGCCTATCCACATTCCATATCAGTTATTAAGGTAGTCTCTCACTGGAAAAACATTATGTGCCGGCGCACCGTCTTGATGCCATATGATATGATTATATAGTTGTATTGGTTGGTTTTCTAGTAAATCTTCAATTTTGTGAGTCAAGAAACTTAAATACCTGTTTCCTGTTAGGGACCCTTCGTAGAGGATTGGGCCAATTATTTGGTTGTTTAATATACCCGCCCTAATATGGATTGACTGGCGACCCTGAATGATTTCAGAAATGGCGTTTGCGTACCTCTAAAGTCGTAAATCCAAAGAACCTAGCTTCTATGGTTTTAATGTTGTTAACGAGTTGGCTTTCCATAGTATCATCAAAGGTTGGTCTTTTGCCGCCCAAAAAGCTTTTTTCTGCTCCTATACTAAATTTATTCGTTCACTGACAGCGTCGTCGTAATGTGCCAAATGGAACACTGTAGGTTTTGGATGCTAACAACCAGCCCATTTTTCCAGATTTAACAGCTCTTATTGCTGCTTTCATGTCATCGTAGTCCCATTGAAGACGATTACCTTTTCGTTGGTATTTTCCCACCATTTTTAATTAAATCTGCAACAATAAACCAAATAATTAATTATGTTACGTAAGGGCGAGTTGGCATATTATGCCAACTAGCCCGAAACTATAATATGCCAACTCGCTCGAAACCACTTTTTTTAAAACAAGACCGATTTACTCACAACTACAATACAATATGGCAATGGTTGTACCATAGGATTTTAAGGTTATGTTTACAAAATCGATTTACGTTTGTTAAAATTTTAAAAAATATCAGGAGGTTTATGTTTTTGAGCAAGTTATAAGAGCAAATTAAACATTTCTTACCTTCAAAAAAACAATATTAATTAACGTCTTTGTCTATTATCGGAGGACACCACGAACACATCTGCCGGCTTGTACACGATAAGTAAACAGAAGAAGGTTAATTGCGCCGCAAACTATTTAGAAGCCGAGAAAATACCACTATGCCAACTCAGGCACATTTCCCCTAGCATTATTATTATTTTTATAGAATAAACGTAGCATTTCGCACTTTTCTTCATTGCTGTAACCAATTTTGTACAGAAAGCATTAAGATGTCACCTTTGAAATGACAATGTGCGCATTTGTTCGTTCATGGCAATTGTGATTTATAAAACACGCAAGTAGATGTAAATCGTGAAATGTTTATTATCAAATATTTCAAGAACGGTAAAAACAAATGTAGACATATATATTTTTAACATCAGGACGAAAGGATCCTTAATTTTAGCGAACAATATACAGGGTGTTCCACTTAAAAAAACAAAAGTTAGTATTTTTTGACAGTTCTACGATGGTTATTTCCTATAACTTTTGCATTTGAAGTTTTTTTCTATCTCGGAAAATGAAGCCTGTGGGTGGGTGTCAAAATATAAGGAATAACCCTGTACCATGCAACTAGTAACTAATCATTATTACGATTAAAATTCAGCGGGACCAGGAATTTTCAAGTTTGCTCTGTATCGCACAGCGATTTGTCCAACGCAACACAGCGTATTCATAAACAAAGCCCCCAGTGATCCAGAGCGTCGCGCGGACCTCGCGCTCTGTACTATACAGGCTTTTGCCTTTACGCGACTGGTTTTGATATTTTTGTTATGTATAAACACAAGGTCGTGAACTTTAAATTCTACTTCTCTTACGTTGCGATCGTAATATTATTTTGACTTTCCTTTGAAATCTATGAGATTTTTCTTGGCGAATCGTGAGTTTTGCTTAATTTTAAGTTTGAGTAATAATCATCATAAGAATACCGAAATTCGGGTGGCTCAGCAACGGACTTAGGGAGGTTTATTTTATGAGCAAAACATAGTTCAAAAGTGTAAAATTGGTAGATTTATGTATATGAGTGTTGTATGTAAACATGGCTAAATGAACGTGTTCGTTCCAGTTTGTTTGGGAATCATTTATGTAATGCTTGAGATACTCTTTTAAGGTTTTTTGGCTTCTTTCTAGCGCACCGTTAGTTTGCGGGTGGTACAGACTAGAAAACACGACATGCTTTATTTTTAATAATCGATTTAATTCTTTAATAACTTCCGAACAAAAATCTGGACCTCAGTCGGACAAAATACTTTCAGAGATACCAAATAAAGTTATAAACTCGACTAATTTATCTGCAATAATTGTTAAAGCTTCATGATTAGGTATAGGTTTGGTGTAAGAGAATTTAGTAAGGTCATCTTGCATGGTCAAAATATATTTATTTCCGTGCCCGTTCACACTATGCGGTGTATTTACCGTTTCGGTAATTTAAACGAATCGGTGCAAACCGAATGACATTTTCACACAAAGGAGACTGTTGTTTCTGAAAATAGCCGATTCCGGGTTCTCGGCTCACTTACGTATAGTTGTCTTGTAAAGATGGACGTAAATACGTTTATAATTTTATATTGATATCATCGTAAAAGGCGTAGATCAGTTGCTAGAAAATATTGGATCCATCCTATTGTGAATCAAATATATTATTTGGGTCCTTACCGGACTTTGATGGGACAATTAAGAAAAGATGAAATGAAGTTTTTCAAATATTTTCGAATGTCGCCGTCTTCTTTTGATGAGCTGCTGAGAAGAGTTGAAGGCGATTTGAAACGACAAGACACTGGAATGAGGAAGAGTATAAATCCTGAAGAGAAACTGGCGATATGTTTAAGGTGAGCCATTTACCGAATTCTTTTGCCATAAACAGAAATAATTTTATTGAAAATAAAAGGGCATTATATATCTGAACATATTATAAATTTACATACCATATATAAACTAAAATAAATTCTAATTTAACACGATATACCTATAAATAATATTAGTAGAGAACTATTAAAATTGAGAAAAATTTGTAATGTATGAATATTCAGAATCTCGAGTTGAGACAGATTCTGAAGATGCTGGAGACTCTGGTGACTGCAGTGGTGTAAGTACTGTTCTGGATTTCGTCAATGTGAAACTACTGGATGGTGGTGCAGTTGTATGTATTACTTGTTGAGACAAAAAATCATTGTTTTGGCCATTCTTGATAATTCCAGGAGTCTTTCTGACCTAGTTGGAATGAAGGGGGGTTGACATGAGTAGGTGCTTTACTTTAATATTTTGCAGTAAATTTATGACGCCTGCTTGAAATTGCATTGTTTGATTGTCATTAAGCAACGATAGAGTAGGAAAAATACTCTTGAAAAATGCAGTATGGCGGTTCTCCTGCTCTTTAGGTACACCCATTTGATGGTCTATGAATTTCATCATTTTCGCATCCACTTCATTTCTTATTGGAAATTTTCGTTTTGACGAACTTGGTTTTCTCACAGACTGCGGAGCTGCCTCAGGATCTGCTTCAATATTTTCAGCTCTACGCTCCTGATCAAGAGCTGTGTCCTCTGCATCAGTAACATCTATAGATGCGCGACTTACATTTGCATCACCATCAGTACTTTCGTGGACAACCGATATATTTGTAATTTTTTCAAGAAGGACATCTGCTGATGATATACATTTCGCAGATGAACCAGATGCTTTTTGATCTTTTTGCTTTTTAACTGCTTTCATCCAAGAGTCTCTGGTTTGCGTCCATTTCTTCAGCACAAGTTTACCTGGAACAAAATATTAATTAAATCATCTTTTTTTCAGATACTTGGCATCTGGATGTTCATTCAAGGATATTCATTACTCGTACCGGGTGGGTGTGTCGACAATTGTGGCAGAAGTTACAGAAAGTATATCGAACAATCTAAGGAGTGATTTTATGACTTTACCAAATACAACTGATGCGTGGGAAAAAATTGCGAACAGCTTTCAGCAGAATGCCCATTTTTCTCATTGCTTGGGCGCGGTTGATGACAAACACATAAGAGTGAAGAAACCGGCAAATAGTGGCTCAATGTTCTTTAATAATAAGGACTATTTTTCAGTTGTACTGTTAGCATGCTTTGGATTGCACGAACATTTATTAAGGCCTTTTGGTGGAATTCATTTAGACAGACAAAAACGAATATTTAATTACCGCTTGACGAGAGCAAGAAGATATGTGAATGTGCTTTCGGAATATTAGCAAATAAAAGGAGGATTTTTCACCGGCCTTTGGACGTTCATGAAGATACTGCGATTCGGATTAGTAAAGCTTGCACTATACTACAGAATTTTGTAAGAGAGAGAGATGGTTTAAATTATGAAGATAGTCATTTGGAAAACACTGGCGTTTTAAATAACATACCAAACGCACAAACAAAACGAGCAGATCCTTCTGCCAATTCGATAAGAACGATGTTTTCAAACTATTTTATATCTGAAGCCGGATCAGTTCCTGGCAAGATGAAGCCATTGGTTAAATGAAATAAAAGGAATTAAACTTACCAAACTCTTGTCTTTGCTTTTGTTCCATTTCTTCGAAGACTTCTTTTAATATAACTCATATCTCCCTCCATGCCGCATCTTTCAAGTGCTTCTCCTTATATGAATCCAATGTCTTATCCCACAATGCCGGCCTTTCTTCCACCAAACTTATTAGCAGTTCTGTGTTGATTGACTCCATTGCACGCACTTGTTTCTAATCAAATTGACCAACAAAAAAAATAAAAACACAAAAACGAGATCAACTCACACCTATCGGCTCAAAAATTGTACTGTCTGAACATTCCGGCTCGCAATACATTGCCACTAGCGACCGATTAGGTTATATTTACGAATCGGGTATTCGGTTTTCGATGACAACACCGAATGTCAATGGCGACCGTAGCGGCGAAATTGCCGTATGCCTTTCACAAGCCTACAATATGAACATGTCCGTTTAAATGTATGCGCCACAGCAGTACATTATTAGGGTTATTAGCTGATTCGGTGTTGTGTGAACTTATATAACGGCCCGACTATATCGATTGCTAGTCGTTGAAATGGACGCTTGTAATCAGCTTGGTTCTCATAGGTTGAGGAGAATTAAGAACATTACGAAAGCTTCGATAAAACTATATTTGTTATAATTTAATATTCGTATATGCTGGCCAAAATGCACAGTATGCAATCTTATATTAATTAAACAATAACCTGATTACCTAATGTAATAATAATCGTCAAAAAGCTGTGCTGGGCAATTGCAATATATTGTGTATTGCTTAACAAATTAAACATAGTTTACAGGATATGAAGTCAATACCCTTGTGACCTTATATGCCCAGTACACCTCCCTGGCGAAAAAAAATATATATATATTGAGACAGCAATATATATTTTTTTATGATATATAGATAGATATAATTATAATACTTATAATATAGTTAGTATCATAATAAAGCTTAATCCTAATCATAATAAAGCTTAATCCTATTTTTATGTACCTCTACATTTCTATTATTTATTTTTAACACTACATTTGGATTTTTATTTTCTAATACCTCGTAAGGTCCTATATACAAAGCATCTAATGTACTATTCCTATTTTCGTTGAGAATCAACACTTTATCTCCTACGTTATACTCTACATTAATACATTTTTTATCGAAATTTATTTTCCGGTTTTGTTTGGATGTAATCAAATTATTTCTAGCATCATTACAAGCAGTTTGAAGTCTATATTTAAGCTCTTTAGGATAATCCTCAAAGTTATATAATGGATCTATGTTATTGGCAATATTTGATGGTATTTGGCTTTGTTTTCCAAACACAAGTTCATAAGGAGTATATTTGGTTTCGGTATGCACAGTGTTGTTATACGCAAAGCACCAATATGGTACCCACGTACTCCAACTATCTGCATGTTGTGACACTTGAATACGCAAATAAGCTCCTAAATGTTTGTGAGAGTTTTCCAAAGCTCCTAGAGTTTCATGGTGATAAGCTGTTGAATTTAAGGTATTAATTCCTAGCAATTTACATGATTCCTGAAACAGGTTTGCCAAAAATTCTTTTCCCTGATCTGTGACAATTTCTTGTGGAATTCCATACCGTAGTACAAAATTCTCCACAAAAGACTTAGCTACATCATAAGCTTCTTTCGTTTGTAATGGATAACATTCTATAAATTTGCTGAGTTCACACTGAATTGTTAATATATATGAATTGTTTTTAATGTCAGTCTTTATAGGTCCAACTAAATCAAGAAAAATTTTTTGGAAAGCTGAAGTAGCTGTAGATGTTATTGTCATTGGCTGTTTGGTAGCTTTACTATATTTATATCTTTGACACTCATCGCACTTTTTGACAAACTGATCTACATCTCACTTCAAACCTGACCAAAAATAAAACTTCTTAATATTGTTGTACATACGGTTAGTACCCGCATGTCCTCCTGTATAAAGGTTGTGAAAATCGTTTAGTATCAATGGTCTCGTTTCTTTGTCTTCAATACGTTTTATGTCCTTAATAATGCATATTTTAATACCGTTTTCTAATATTTCGTTTTTATATCGCGATATATCTTTAATAAATTGACTAGTCTGTATATTTTTTATTATACATATTTCTGCAATTTTATACCTTGTGCACACATTTCCAAGATTCCTCAACGATGTACCTAGGTCAAACGTCGATCGGTAATCTCGACAAAAATAAATTACTTGCAGTTTTTCGTCGTATATAAAATTTGCATAATTCATATTTTTACCATGGTTTATTTTATTTTTATATTTAATAAATGCATCTTTTCCTATCGGCCGTAATTCTATACTATTATCAGGTCGTTTTAATATTTCTACAATTCCAGGGTGATCAAGCCTTTCATCCGTAGAATTTATTAAATCTTCCTGTTCTTTGATTTGTTGATTTTTTTCCTGTGCTCGCGTAATCACATTCACACTATTAATCATTCCCTCACTCATTTCTTTCAGTTCGTTCACATCGATTTTTATACGCGACAAAGCGTCAGCTGTAACATTATGTGTACCTTTTATGTAATTTACCGTAAAATCATATTCCTCTAAAACTAATCTAAATTTAGTTAATCTACTTGATGGGTTTGTCATGCTAAATAAATATACGAGTGGACGATGATCCGTAAGTATTTCAAATTTTCTGCCATACAGATACGGTCTAAAATGTTTTACACTCCAAACAACGGCTAGCAATTCTTTTTCGATGGTACAGTAATTCCTTTCGGCCTTATTTAAAACACGAGAAGCGTACGCTACTGGCTTGTCATTACCATTACATAGAACCGAACCAATAGCATAACCACTAGCATCTGTTTTAAGAATGAATGTATTATTTTCTGAAAAATTTGGATATTGTAATACAGGTGGATTTATAAGTGCCTTTTTTAAAATATCAAATGCTGTTTGACACTTGCCTGTCCAATTAAAGTTTATTCCTTTCCGCGATAATTCATTAAGAGGTTGAGCTATTTGTGCAAAATTACTTTTAAATTTTCGATAATAATTTGCAAATGCAACGAACCGTTTAGCTTCATCAGCGTTTCTAGGTATTGGATATTTAGCTATCACTCTGGATTTTTCGGGATCTGGAGAAATTCCATCTGAAGAAATCACATGGCCTAAATATAAAATTTGTTTTTTAAGAAAATCACATTTATTAGGGTTTAATTTCAAATTTACTTCTCTAAGTCTTTGTAAAACTTTAACAAGATTTTTATTATGTTGTTGTAATGAGTTCCCGAATATTATTAGGTCGTCCAAATAAATAAAACAAGACTCATAATTTAACCCAGAAAATGCAACAGTCATGAGTCTAGAAAATGCACTTGGACTAATTTTTAAACCCATAGGTAACCTTCTCATTTGAAACTGACCCTCATTAGTAGTAAATGCTGTGTAAGGCCTACTATCTTTATGTAACTCGACTTGGTAGTATCCTTGAGATAAATCGAGATGAGAAAAGTACAATGCTCCTGATAGTGAGTCTAATATTTCAGAGATGCAAGGTAGAGGCATTTTTTCATCCTTTAATTGACGGTTTACGAGTCTGTAGTCAATAACGACTCTCCATTTCCTTTCGCCATTAGTAGCTTTTTTAGGTACGATTAAAAGGGGTGAAGACCATTCGCACTTAGCCTCTTCAATAATACCCTCGTCAAGCATTTTATGAACCTGCCTATGTATCTCTGACTTTTGAGCCTGGGGAAGCCTATAAGGTTTTACATAAACTGGAACCGCGTTTTCTTTGAGCTGTAGTCTCTGTTGGTAAAGATTAGTAACCGTAAGAGAATCGCCCTCTAAGTGAAAGACGTCTGCATATTTTGCGCATAGTTTTTCGATTGAAAGTTTTTCTTCGTTGTTTAGCGACGACGTGTCTATTAGATCTAAGACTTTATCTACGCGTTCTACAGATAAATTATCGTTTTTGTTAAAGTTATAGATTTGATAATTCTCAATAGGTTCTAATCTAGGTGTGAAATTTTTAACCTTAATTTCGCGGTCATTTACATTCAGAAATCTCACGGCAATTCTTCCATTCTCCGGTCTCGCTATAACACCTGCAACGAACACACCCTCACACAACTCCTCAGAAGAAATAACACAGTCACTGGTACGATCGGCTAAGCAGTATTTTACTATTTCGCTTCTAGGTGGTATTGAAATATAATCATCGAAATTCGACATCATAGGTACCGATACCTTGTTATCGTTAACCCAAAAAGAAAATATTGATGTCTCGTAATTTATGCTTGCTCCGTATTTCGAAAAAAAATCTGAACCTAGTACACCCTGTATACCTGAATTAAATTTATTAAGTACTAAAAATTCGTGTTCAATTTCAATATTATTTAGCGAAAATCGAACATTTGTTGCGCCTAGGGAAAATGTAGAACCGCTTATACCCATTATTTTTACCTTTTTTGATGTATCAACATATTCACCTTTTCTTAAGTAATCTGAAAAAAATACACTAATACTAGCTCCGGTGTCTATTAAAAATAGCATATCTTGCATTTCGTAATGCACCTGAATAAAATTCATACCATTTAAGCTTAAAACTACATGTTCTTCTAAATTTTTACACTTATTGTTAGGAACGAAAAAACCGCCTATTCTGCTCTATTCCGCTTATTCCCGGGTTTAAATTTGAATTTTCTGCGTACGGAATTTCGTTTGACATAAGGTTTGGATTGTTATAATTTGATCCACTTACGTCTGTAAAATAAGATCTCTGTTGACCCATATTACGATTTTGCTGATGGCCACGAAAATACGAACGACTTCCACGGGAGCCCCGACCTAGTCTACGGAAATTATTGTTATTAAAATTTCTCGGATTTATACTGCCCGACCTAGTATTATTATTAAAAGGTCTACCTCGATTGTTATTAAATCTATTTGAGAAACCTCTTCCACGACCACCGTAATTGTTAAATCTATTCGAATTATTATTATTCTGTCTCATATGAAATACAGACATACTAGAATTTGAGAACTTAAGTTTTTCTTCATCTTTTGCGCCTACTATAGCGTCTTTTAGTGTGGAATAGTCCCTAGCTTTTACTATTGTTCGCAGTTCAGTATTTTTTAGTCCATTGGAAAAGGCATTAATTGCAAGTTTTTCGTTGACATTTCTAAGAATTGTAATGTTTCTATCATTGCCATTTGCTTGAGCTATAGTTAAATTGAGAAATAATTCTTCTATCTGTTTTGCGTAGTCGTCAATTGTCTTCCCGTCTTGTCTAATATTATGTAATTCAGTTGCTAACGCAGCTGCAGATTTTTTTGTAAGTAAATGTGTTTTTATATCAGCTAGTAAGCGGTCAATTGTATTGTAAGTATTTTCTAGCCGTAGTTTTGCACTACGCGATAATCTAGTTTTCAGAACGTAATTTATTAAATGTGTTTTACCATCGTCATTCAGCAGTTCGCTATAAAGTTGAATAGAGTCAATTAGTTGATTAGTTGTATCCTCATTACCATCAATACACGGCAACAAGGATGCGGCTGTTCTCAAGTCAAATTTTTCAGTCATATTTAAACTTTTATCACCTTGTACAATGTCTAATACCTCTTCACTTTCCTTACCTTCTACTATAACGCTTAACCTCTCTAATAGTATATGTCTACAATTATAAAGAATTTTCCCGATTTCTTTGATATATTTAGAAGCTGCTTGCTGCTCCGCTGAATCTCTTTCAATTTTACCAAATTCTAATTTTAAAGTACTGAAATTATCTTCTAATATACCGATCTCTAACAACAATTTATGTACTCTTTCTAAATTTACCCTTCTCTCGGTAGGTTCTTTAACAATGTTACTACAAAACTTATGCACGGATGCGTATAGTTCTTTAAAATCACTTAATCCTACACTACTCATTTACCTTAATATTATATAATCCGCTATCCGCTACAGAAGTTTTGCCTCGGGAGTGGTCCTAGAAGCTGACGTGTCCAACGTTGCGAACTAGCGGCATTGCGCCCACAACTAGCCCGTTCCATCGATGCCAGCCCCGGTTTGGGTACCACTGGTTGAAGTTCCCTGATGGGATCGATTTTGGAATCGACCCATATATATCGTCAGGATGAGTTTTTCTTATACAAGTTCTTGACTTCTTCTTATTTCACGCCTTATTTTTCTTTCTAGTTTCTTTTTTGTCCGCAGGCAACAGTAAATCACCCAAACAGTAACAATTATGCCACCTACCATTAATGCAAGCACTTCATGGAGGGAGACGCCCCTGCTGGATTCTTGAGTTGTCGTTTGTCCACCACTGTTTCCAGCTTGTGCAATTATAACTTCTTCTTTTGACTGAGTTTTCCCCATTTTCTTGACACAATCACAATAACTTCATCATTACTTTACTTTACCATTGTTTGAATTCAAACAACGACTTTACAAACATCTTAAGGACACACGAACGCCGCTGGCAGGATCGCCATGTAATCAGCTTGGTTCTCATAGGTTGAGGAGAATTAAGAACATCACGAAAGCTTCGATAAAACTATATTTGTTATAATTTAATATTCGTATATGCTGGCCAAAATGCACAGTATGCAATCTTATATTAATTAAACAATAACCTGATTACCTAATGTAATAATAATCGTCAAAAAGCTGTGCTGGGCAATTGCAATATATTGTGTATTGCTTAACAAATTAAACATAGTTTACAGGATATGAAGTCAATACCCTTGTGACCTTATATGCCCAGTACAATAGTCTGGAAATATCGGCGTTGGTAAATTGGTTGCTCTGCTTCTGCGTAACCATTTGCGGATTTTGTTTCATAAACTCAGTAATCATTGTTTTTTGCTGTACAGAAATGGTTTTTTTTCTCCATTTTATCTTCAACAAAACAACTAGGTACAACACAATACAAATAACATATACATGTCAAATAAAACCAATATCACGTCTTAAGGTTACGTCTACTTGTCAAATTTTAGTAACTTTACTAATTTTTATGTTGGGGACACTGACAATTTTGGGTTGCCAAGTTGTGCTTAGCGAATTCAACGCTCGATGAGCTCACGTACGGCAACGGGAATACGAAAATCGGTCGGTCAGCGCGACTGTCATGCGAGGCGCACGATGTGCGATTCGCTTAGCGCCCTCGAAAACGTAACGTTTTACCAGAATAGCGGTCCAGCTCCAGACTTTGTACTTTGGTGTTCTCCAGCCTGGAGGAGGACGATGGGATTCAATGGGCCACATCCCGTGGCAACTCGGAATGTTGGGGGCGTCACTCCCCGTAATCAAACTGCTCTCACCAGTTTGACGTTCCTGCCAGCCAATACAATGCAGCCCCTCTTGTCACAAACTGTTATTGATCGGCCCCAGACTTTGTACTTTGGTGTTCTCCAGCCTGGGGGAGGGCGATGGGATTTGATGCGCCATATCCCGTGGCAACTCGGAATGGTGGGGGCGTCACTCCCCGCAATCAAACCGCTCTCACCAGTTTGACGTTCCTGCCAGCCAATACAATGCAGCCCCTCTTGTCACAAACTGTCATTGATCAGCTCCAGACTTTGTCTGGAGCTGATCAATGACAGTTTGTGACAAGAGGGGCGTAAGTATATACGTTTTGTCAAAATTGAGCAACAAAGAGTAGTAAAAAGGGCAAAAATGGAGGTTGTCCTTTAAAGTGATGATTGTCGTTTATGACGTCGGTTATGTTTACAAGGTTTTGTAAAAGATGTCGCTTATAACAACTTATGCCATTTCTTTACAGAACTATTATTATTATTTTAATGGCGCTTAGGGATATAAAAAGAAAAAAACTTGTAGGTAAGTTTTTATTAGAAAACTAAAAAATAAACATTCTACAAAATTTCTTAAAATTAAAAATTACACAAAAATATAAAAAATGTAAACAAAAAAAATGAATAAACACCAAATAAAAACGCAGGTACTTTCTACGAACCGATATAGGAATAGGAACTTAAAATTTGTACCAATGACTATTTTAACCTTACGATTTTTTTTAGAAAAGTACAAAAATAGAGAACTTAAACATTCATCTTGAACATGCAAAATAATTTGCAAACCGAGGTAAAAAACAGGAAACAAATTTCGTAAAACCTGAAACTAGAAACTACACTAGAGTGTAAAAAAAATGTAAACTAAAAAATAATAGATAAACAGAAACAAAAACTTAACCAGTATTTTCTAAAGAACAAGAAATAAGAATTGATACTTAAAATTGTACCGACAATAAAATTATTCAATGTCTTCAATGTCGGTTTCATTTAGAACGTCTGCAACAGCTGTAATATGCTTTAGTAAAAGATACACACTATGATACCTTGGTGGAATTGTATTTTCTTCGCACATAGTTTTAAGGTTATTGTATTTCTTTTTAGTTAGTTATCGGCAAAGAGGCAGAATAACCATTTTTTAGTTGTTTAACATCTATGTTTTTAATAGTTTCTATCAAGCATTCTTTATCAATGTCATCATATTTATAACGGTAAAAAAATGGGGCTATCTTTAAAAATGGTTGCTACTTTAAGATCTGTAATTTTAAGAGTTCCTTTTCCTATGTTGTCATTATCGTTAAGCCGAAATGTAATTTTAAGTTTTTTCATAAGGTCGTAAGTCGTAAAAATTAGTATGAGAAAGAACGTTTACATCATAAGGTTTTGGTTTCGATATTGCGTTTATCAAAATTGTTGGCCATTCTGATGGGGCCATGACGGACGTACGTTTTATTGACTTTTCTATGATAGCATGCATAGAATCAACAGGGATGTAAGTATGTCCTGTTACTAAATAGGTTATTGAAATTTCTGTAATATTTTTGGATGTTTGAAGGAAATAATATATCATAAAAAGTAGACCTGAATTTTTATTCTGCCCCCCACAGTTGTCACAAAAGTATTCAATAGATGTAATCGTAGGATTTGTATTATCTATATTGCGTAGGTAACTTGGCAAATTACTGCAAATTTCATTGCAACAACGATTTCCGTCTTTTTCTTGCCACAAAAAGCATATTCCATTTTGTGTAAGTCTCTCGTAAACAGTAAAGTTAAATACCGCATATTTTCTGTAGAAACCGGTTAACATACATGCCGACATGTGGTGTAGCCTAAACTTCTTGTGAGTCAAAACTTGCAATAATTTTGTCAGGATTTGTTTCTGCCGCTTTTTGTTCTCCTAAAAATATTTTTTTCGCCAATTCCTTTTCAGCTACGTGCGATTCATATTGTTCTTTTATTTCTTGTGTTTTATCTACCGTGTTTTTGTAAAATTCACATTTCACACATTTGTCTTTTTGCGGTACATGAATGCCAATGTTAAACATTTCTTTAAATTTCTTAAAAAACACGGATTTTTTTAAAGGAAGAAATTGCTGGCTTTCCATTTTTAGGACGTGCATCTTGTATAAATTATTATAAGACTATACTTCAGCCGGAAGGTATTTTCTGGTTGATGAGCTGCGGCAATAATGCGAGGCGATTGCTGGAAGGGATTCAACGAAGTCTTTAAATACGTTAATTTGCTCAGCAGATGTTTTATTTTTTGGGGCATGCTCTTCTCTTCTATCAAGTCCATTAGGAAAAATTCCCCTTACTTTATTTTCTGTAACAGTTCTTAAAGATCTTTAAGATATATTAAGGGTTGCTAACAAGAACTGCTGACATATTTTGGTTTTTTTATTGTCCTTTAACAGGAAATATTCATGCGTAACAAGACGTTTAAAATTAACATTTTTTGAGGTTCTGTGACGTTTAACTTGTAAGGTATGAATACATTCACTTAATGTTTTTTTGTTTTTCGTTGTCTTCAAGCTTATAAAAATTGTTGAAAATCTGTTGCCTTTCATTTTCTGAAAATGTTTTGCATAAATTATTGCATTTTTTGCCGATACATGGATTTTCCTTCATTTTTTTTCAGGTTGAATAACAATTTTGTAATTTATGTACTCCTTTCCAGCATATTTTTTTCTTTGGTTTCTTTTTCTTTTATTTTTTAGCTAGTTAACCCGGTTTTCATTAAGTTCTTCTGTACCACTACTTGCTTCACTAATTCCTGCTTTATATTATGGGTCTTGATCACTGCCTGATTCGCGCTATTAAAATTTCTTGTTTGGTTTATTTTTCTTTTAATTTTCATCCGATTCACATTTACTTCTTTTGCACTTCTACTGCTTGCCTCACTAATTCCTCCTTCTTCATTTGAGTTTTGATCACTTTCTAATTCGTTGCTACTATATGGCACTAATCTAAAGGTATTTTTACCAGATGTTTTAATTAACCATTTTTTCCAACTGACTGACAACAGGAATCAGATCTTCTAAATTGTTTCCTTTGCTACTAGACTGAATGCTTTTCTCAGTAGAAATTAAAAACTTCCCACTGCAAGCATCTAGACATTTTTTGAGGTTTTCAATGACAGTCACAATTTTTTGTGTTTGGTTTTGATTGTCTATCTTGTCTAACTGATTGACAAACATCTCATTTTTAAGAGTGGTAATTCTAGCAAATTCTGATGTTCTATGTTTCCTTCGTCAATAAGATGATGGTTTACTTGTGAAATCGTTAATGAGTTAAAACCGGAAACATCTTGAGGAACGATTTTTTATACTTCAGAAGTTCAGAGTTTTCTTTATGGCTCTCTAGACTGGGAGACCCTAAGGGTGATAATATTATTTAATTTTCCCACATTACGTCCTCAAAAATAACATCATGGTTGATAGCTTCCAGCAATATCGAGTTTTGTGATGTTTCCCTCAAAGGAACTGTCGAGGGAATAGTTACTCCATTTGAAGTCTCTTTTTCATTGACGAGCATTGACATTATCCGTTTGGCTCTAGAAGACATTTTTTCTTCATAAGCGCCAACTATAAAAAGCTGAAATAGAAGATAAAACATGTTTCTATTTAAAATTTTTATACTGATTTATAAAAATACACCTATCACCACTAAAAAAGTTTAAACAATGACTAAGATAGAGACTTCTGTAAATAATTATCTTACAAAAATTGCTTACGAACATTCCTATACTAAAAGGAACTTATGTCATACTGTAAACAAGCAATTTTTTTAGGCATAAGCGACACGATAAAAATGTGTGATTTAAATACGAAAACTAACAGAATTTGAAGAAATAATTAAAAAATATTAAAGAAAACCTTTTTAATAATCACTGTGTTCACTTACCTAATTACTATCACACACTTTCCGTTGTTATTTTGTTAAAAACGAGGACGATGTTTTCCCTATAATGGTCAATGCATTACTGTCGCTTGTGACTGGAGTAAAGAAACTCGACGAATTCTGTTTAGTCGAAATTGGCGCTTGCGCAACTTTAAATCGAAATACAGGAAAGGTAGTCAATTTTATGGGCTAAATCCAAGGTTCTATTAAGAGAAGGCGCTTAAGCCAATTCAGTGCAACTAAAAACTCAATTTTCAAAAAAATGGCGCTTACGTCGTTTTGGCTTGAACGCGTCGATTTGTTCTTAATCTCTCAAAAATGTTTTGAAGTTTTTCACAATGATTATGAATAGCGTCAGCGAATACCACAAAATCATCAAAATATTCAAAGCATTGGAGTCCTTGGAGTCCTGTTAACGCAAAATTCATTAGACGTTGAATAGTGGAAGATGCATTCTTTAATCCAAAGGGCATACGTAAATATTCATAATGACCTGAGGGTGTAGAAAAGGCTGTTTTCGGAATATCAGTTTCGGTCATTTTGATTTGGTAAAATCCTGATGCCAAGTCGAGGGTAGTGAAATATTTGGCGTGACCTAATTGGTCAAGAATGTCTTAAATATTTGAAATAGGGAAAAAAATTAGAAACTTGTGACGTCATTAAGTTTTCTATAATCGACAGCGATTCGCCATTTTCGTTCGCCAGATGCGCCTATTTTCTTTGGGAAGGGGGCTGTTGTAAGGAGATACGGGCTCTCGGATAATACCTTGTTTAAGCAATTTAGAAATTTGTATGTCTAACACTTTTTTATGTATTTCTGGAAATCGATAAATTTTTGAAGAAGGGGTTGAATTAGTAACTTCAATTTCATGTTTCAGTAGGTCTGTACATGTCAGTGGATCGTTAGGTAAATGGAAAATATCGTTATATTTATTAGAAATATCCAAGATCGAATGTTTTTCTTCGAAATTTAAATGATCTAGACGTAAATTTTCCTTTAGTAATGCTAATCTGTCTGAAATATTGGTTGCTTTATTTGGAGAATTGATAAAAATACAAGTCTTTTTCATTAAAAGGTTCTAAAAACAATTAAATTTCACTTATTTTGAGACTTCGATTTTGAGTATTTAAAATTTTAGTAATGGCTTTTCCATTTTCTACTTTGACTAGAGAACGTGCGAGATAAACGCCATCAGTGATTTCGATATCGGGGCAAATGCCTTCGGCAATATTTTTATTTAAGACCTCGATTTCGATAACAGTTTCAGATCGCGGTTTTATTATAAGCGCGTTATCGCTTTTCTGAAATATTTTTATGGGACAAGGCAAAGAATTTAATTTTAATTCGAGTTTATTTAAATCGATCAAAGCACATTGCTCTGATAAGAAATCATTTCCTATGATACCGTCGAATGGTATATTATTATATATGTGATGTGGTATATTAATACATATGTGAAACGATGAAAAATTTTATAGAAACATTAAATTAAACATTAAACTTTTAAATTTATTAAACAACTTCCTATAGTTTCTACGGGAGAAATAGGACTTTACCTGTTTAATAAAATTTTGTCTTGAGTATTGATTTTATGAATATAATTAAGAATTTTTTCGCTTTTTAATAAGGAGACTGAAGCGCCAGTATCAATAAGGAATCTTAGCAAGTTACCGTTAAGATATGAATCCATATAAGGATTTTTGTCGCGGTTGTTGAAATATATTTTGCAATTTGATACGTTGATTTTTCTTATTCCCAATCCCAAGAAACAACGTGGTTCCGGGATTCTTGAGAGTTTAAATGTTCTGTGTTTACGTGAGAAATGTTGGAATTTGATTGACGTTGATTTCTTTCGTTATTGTATTTTCGCTTAAAACATTCGTTAATTAAATGCCCATCCTTCTTACAATATTTGCATAATTTTTGATTGTAAGCATTATTATTATTATTATTATTATTATTATTATTGTTGTTGGGTTTTGGTTTCAAAGGGCTATCTTGATTATTTTGAAAATTTTTCTTAGTAAAATTATTGTTTGCTGATTTTTTTTTTTTTTTTTTTTTTATGGCAGTGGCACACACACTAAAGGTAGATCCTATGGCGCTTGACGAGCGGTGTGTGTGCGAAGATGTTGATTGACACGGTTCTTGAATATTTGTAGGTTGTAATTAGTGGGAAACAGATGTCCTGGAAGTGAGTTCCACAGTGATGCAGTGCGCCAGACAAAGGAGTTCTGGTAAAGCGATGTTCTAGGTGTTTCTAGTTGTACGACGAACTGGTGCGCTCCTGCCGTCTGTCGGGACCGCCTGACAGGAGTTGCCAGGGGCGGGATTATGCGGGCCAAATCCTGGGAACATCTGCCGTGAAAGTATCTGTAAAACAGAGACATCTCGGCCACATGTCTGCGATGTTCCAGACTATCCAGATTCTGGGTCAACTCCGGATCGCCGACGAGACGCACAGCCCTCTTCTGAATGGAATCCAGCAGCTTTAGGGTATGCTTTGGTGCGGCACCCCAGATATGTGAGCAATATTCTAAGCACGGTCTTATTTGCGCTTTGTACAGCAAGAGCAACTGCTGCGGTGTATAGAGTTTTTTGTTGCGAAATAGCGCACCAAGCTTCTGGGAGGCTGATTTTGCGATGTTAGCAACATGGTCATGCCATGACATATTGCTGTTGACCGAGACACCCAGCAGCCCGATTGACGAGGATGAAGGAATGGTCGATCCTGCCATAATGATGTCATAAGATTGATTGAACTGAACGTTTTGATTTCGTTTTTATAACTAACAATCCTTAAGTAGGTGTCCTTTGGTTTTGCAAAATGAACAAAATTTATAATTGTAATTGTTATTAGAATGAAATTTGTTGGGTTTTCTTAATTATTGAAGGGCTCGATCCTCTTCGAGGGCTGAGTTGAGAGCCTCAGGAAGAGTTTTTGGCTCTTTGGTCCGATGAAAGCAAGAAATATCTGAATTCGAATGTAAAATAAAACGTTGGAGTGAGAGTTACTTGATAGTTTGCTTTATAGTATTTAATTCTTCCATGATTTGCGTATAATGTTTACGATCAGAGTATAGCTGTAAAAGAAGATCTATTAAATTTTGCCATTCCTCAGTGGTTTTGTCGCGGAGTTGTGCTTTTGCACTTCCCGTTATTTTTGAGATTACGAATGCAAATAAAGCGTCTTTTTGATGTAATATTGCAATCTTAAACGCATTTTCCAAATTAGAATTAAATTCTGGCAAATCATTACGATTGCCTTCGAACGATTTAGATATAAGAGGACACAAAAATGTAAGAGATGTTTCATCGTGCGATGAACTAGCCACTTGGTGATCAACAATATTATTTCCTTCAGTTGCCATTTTTTGTATATATGAGATTTTGTAAAGTAAAATAAGAAATAAATATAAAAATAAGAGTATAAAGGAAAAGATTTTTCTTAAAAATAAGCCAAACTTCAAAAAGAAAATAAAAGAAAAATGTGAAGTTTGGAACACACTAGGCCGAAAAATGAGAAAAGGTAAATGTATAAGGAAGGGAGAAATTAGGAACTTACTCTCTCTTTCTGCTGTGATTTGTTGTTCGTCTTTGGTCTTGGAGGTAAAACTCGACTTCTGGGCTGGGCTTCCGTTGGTTTTTCGAGTATCTTGCGAAAAGGTTTTCCCCCAATGAATGTGTTGAGTCAGAAACTCAACAACAAACGACGACGCTGTAAATCCGTTTCCACGTAACACAGTTACCACCCGCAAGATGACAAAAAATGAAGACAGAATAGAGATGTCAGTTCAGTACTTGTCTATGTTATAATAATTTTACGTTGTAAAATTAAGTTTGTATTTTAAAAATAGTCTAGATACGAGAAAATAATTCGATTATATATTAATCGTACATTTGGTCCTTCGATTGACGGATAGAAGAAAGCAAAAGTGGCCAGAGTTTGCGAAGCCTTGCCAATTTTTGTTTGCCTGGTTTAAGGTGAAAGGTGACTGTTTCTCGCCGCCCGCTATAGCCGCAGAGTTTACCGTACATCAGCAGAAGACTTAAATCAGATATTTATAGTAAAGAAGTAAGTGTCCTTCCCTTTAATCCATTAATCCTTTATTTAATAATTTGCGTCTACTTTGCATGAATACAGTGCTTTTTTTAAATTCAAATTGATATTAAATAAAATACATTAGCAAAGTTGATTGTGACAACCGATTCGTTTACATGGTTATTAAAAGAGATTTATTTTGCTATATCTGTAAAATTATATTGAAAACAGTTAAAATAAACTGTTAAATACTGTATGTATTAAAATATAGATAGAGCTTTGCGTCTTGATTTAGGATTTAGCTCAGGTTAAAAGTTGACCTTGTTTGATCCCTGCGAGGTTTATAGCAATAAAATAAATAACATTTCCTTTGTTTACCATTTGCTGCCTATTTCCCTTATATTAAATAAAAAAGGGCAAAATGTCTTCTGAGGATCTAAAAAGAGGGACAATTAAGGCATCGTTAACAAGATTTGGAAATTATTTAGGTTCTTTTTCGTCAAATCTAAATAATTTTGAACTAAAAACACGTTTAGAAAAAAGTAAAAACTATTAGAAAATGTTGATATATGTCAATTTCGCTTAGAAGAGGTTAGTGGCGATTCTTCAGATCATGGATCAGAAAGAAGCATATTTGAAAATCGTTTTTTTACTATTATTGCTAAAGCGAAGTCATTACTTAATGGATTTACGCAAGTAAATCGATCTGAACAATCGTTAAACTCTTCCGTGGATTCGTTATCAAACGTTAAATTACCGCCTTTAAATTTGCCTAGTTTTGATGGAAATTTACAATTTTGGCTACATTTTCTTGATACGTTTAAATCCTTAATACATGAAAATAATACCTTACATAGCATTCAAATGTTTCATTATTTATTATCGTGTTTAAAAGGAGAAGCCTTGCATTGCATACGATCTTTACAATTAAGCAATGATAACTACATTATTGCCTGGAATTTGATTTGTGATCGTTATAAAAATACGCGAATATTAATTAACAGTCACATTAAAGACATTTTTGATATTCCAAATTTAAAAAGGGAATCAAAGGATGGTTTAAGAACCTTATCAGATACTTTACAAAAAAACATACGATCACTCGAAGCTTTAAAACAGCCTGTTAAAAGTTGGGATGCCATTGTAATTTTTGTGGTTACTTCAAAATTAGATTTTTTCACGCGAAGAGAGTGGGAAAATTCACTAAGCAATTACGCATCAACACTGCCTACATATGAGGACTTAATTAAGTTTTTGACGCAGCGTTGCCAAACCTTAGAAATGGTTAACTTTAATTTATATTCTGATAAACCTGATGGTACAAAGGGTTTTAAGCAATTGCAATTTTCTCACGTATCTCATGATTCTAAAGTTTGCAATTTTTGTAAGGGTAGTCACTTAATTTATTATTGTCACATATTTTTAAAACTCCCAGTCGAAAACAGATTAAATGAAGTACGAAAATTACGCCTTTGCACAAAATGTCTTCGTGTAGGACATACGAATAAAGATTGTAAGGGCGAAAATTGCCGGAAATGCAACAAGGGTCATAATAGCTTACTTCATTTAACCAACGAAGACTCAACCAAAGATTTTATTTCTATTCCCGTCGTAGAGAATTTAAACAATATTGAACTTAGCCTCAATATAGGCGATGAAAGTAAAAATCTAATACTGTCAGGTAATAATGTTGTAGAACCGGAAACTACGTTATTAAATCAAAATGCAAATAATTACATATTATTTTCAACCGCGAATGTAATAATTTATGATAGTTTAGGGATACCTATATTATGTCGTGCGCTGCTGGATTCGGGTAGTCAATATAACTACATCACAACAGAATTATCAAATAAATTAGGTCTTGAGAAACAAAGCGTTAATATTCCAATTCGATCAGCAAAAATTTAGTTTACGTTAAATTTTCAACTAAAACGCGAATACATTCCTCTCACGGAAAATATTTTACGGATCTAAAGTTCTTAATTTTGGACAAAATTACGGAAAAATTACCAGCTATGTCTTTTAATCGCGATATTATCGATTTTCCTAGTGATATTAAATTAGCTGATAATAATTTTAATATTTCAAAACCCATAGATATTTTACTTCGGGCCGGAGTTTTTTGGTCACTACTCTGTATAGGTCAAATTCATTTGGGCAATGGTATGCCTATAGTTCAAAAAACGCATTTTGGATGGATAATTTCCGGCCCTATAAACTTAAACTTCTCAAAACAAATTGTATGTAATTTAAATACTCTCGTTAGCAACTTTGATCTCGAACGAAACATAGAACGATTTTGGAAAATCGAGGAAATTTTACCAAACGCGATGCAATCGAAAGAAGAACAGGATTGCGAAAATCATTTTTTAAGTACAACAACACGAGATCAAAAAGGCAAGTTCATCGTTAGTTTGCCTAAACGTGACAATTTTTCCAAGTTAGGTGAATCCAGAGATACTGCTTTAAAATAATTTTGCAATCTTGAAAAAAGATTAAACAAAAATCCCTCACTAAAGGCTGAATATAATAAATTTATACGGGAATATGTTGACTTAGGTCACATGTCCCTGGCTCCTGCGCAATTTAATGATTATAGCACTTCAAATAAAATTTATTATATGCCGCATCACCCGGTTATTAAAAAATCTAGTTTAACTACCAAGTGTCGAGTCGTGTTTAACGCGTCGTGCAAAACTTCTAGCGGTCTTTCTTTAAATAACGTTTTAAAGGTAGGTCCAACCATCCAAGATGAACTTTTTTCTATCTTTTGTAGATTTCGTTGTCATAATTACGTCTTTGTTGCCGATGTAGAAAAGATGTATAGGATGGTACAAGTTGAACACTCAGACCGCGATTTACAACGAATTTTTTGGCGTTTCGCCGATACGAGCGAAATTCAAGAATATAGGTTGAATACCGTTACGTATGGCACAGCGCCGGCTTAATTTTTAGCTATTCGCGCACTTCATCAGATCGCATACGATAATATGCATATTTATCCGAAAGAATGTAAAATAATCTTAAGGGACTTTTATGTTGATGACCTGATAAGTGGCGCTTCAACCATTGAAGAAGCTAAAGAAATAAAAAATATCATCATGAAACTTTTAGAAGTCGCACATTTTAAACTGCGTAAATGGGCTTCTAATAAAAAAGAAATTATAGAAATATCTGAAACAGACTGTGACTTACCGCAATATTTTATTACCGATGATAAAACAATTAAAACATTAGGGTTGCTCTGGAATCCCAACGAGGGTTCGCTAAGTTACTCAGTCAATTTTGACGATAAAATTCTTAATTGTGTAACTAAAAGATTTATTCTATCTACTGTTTCCCAAATATTTGACCCCCTAGGCCTCATTGGGCCAGTTGTTGTCAGGGCTAAGTTAATTCTGCAACAGTTATGGAGCGAAAAAATCTATTGGGACTACACCGTGCCAATAAGCATATACAGAACTTAACATTTTTCAAAGAAATTTTCGGTTTAAATGATTTAAAAATACCACGTCATACTCGGAGCGTGTATTTATATGGTATCCAAAAACTCAAACGGTAGCGACTTTGTTGAACTATTTTGTGCTAAATCTCGCATAGCACCATTAAAAACAGTTACACTTCCTAGACTCGAGCTGTGCGGCGCTCTTTTGCTAGCCAATTTGATGACAAAGGTTATGAATTCATTGTCAATAAATATTTCTAATGTTTATTACTGGACAGATTCAACTATCGTCTTGGCATGGCTAGCGTCCGAATCGAAGAACTTAAATACATTCGTATCCAATCGTGTAGCGAATATCCAAAATAAATCTATTGTTAAAAATTGGAGACTCGTAAAATCAACTGATAATCCAGCGGATATCATTTCGCGCGGTTCAAGCCCCACGGACTTAAAAGATTCTAAATTATGGTGGTCTGGACCTGTGTGGTTACTTAGGGCACCACGTATGTGGCCTACCACAGAAAAAATAGATTTAGAAAATATTCCTAACCTAATAAAACCTTGAATTTTTTGTTAAAGACCCTAGACATATTTTTAATTGACAAGTATTCTTCCCTTTCAAAATTACAACGAGTAACTGCTTATATTTTCAGTTTTCAAAGAATTGTAAAGATAAAAAATTAAAAATAGCCGGTCCTTTAACAATAAATGAATTGAATAATTCGTTTAATGTCTTGTTACGTCTTGCTCAAACACAGGATTTTTGCGATGAAATTTCAGCGCTAAAAAAACTTGAAATCCATATAAAAAAAAATCCAAAATTTTATCTTTAGACCCTTTTCTTTGCGATAACATCTTGAGAGTAGGTGGTAGGCTAAGAAATTCGAATTTAAGATATGAGCAAATGCATCCTGCCATACTGTCAAATAAAAATGTATTGTCTATATTATTAATAGAATTTGAGCATAGAAGGCTTTTACATGCTACACCGAAGATGGCACATTGTAGCCTTCGAGATAAAGTTTGGATAATACGTGGTAAAGGTACCGTTAGGCAGATTATACGTAAATGCCTTCGATGTTTCAAGGTAAATCCTAATATTTTAATTCAAAAAATGGGAAATTTGCCCATCTATCGTGTAAGTCAGGCCTTTCCTTTTCAAAGAGTAGGCATAGATTTTGCCGGCCCGTATTTTTTAAAAGATTGAAAAACGCGGAATCGTATTTTAGTTAAAGCATATTTGTGCGTATTTCTTTGCCTTACAACAAAGGCTTTACATTTAGAGCTCGTAGGTGACCTTTCAACCGAAGGCTTTTTTAACGCACTTAAAATGTTTGTTTCGAGGAGAGGATTGCCCTCTGATATTTTTACGGATAATGGCACAAACTTCGTAGGAGCTGCAAACGAGATCAAGCAGCTAACTAACTTTCTGAGATCTATACCTAATACAGACGTGAGCGAATATTTGGTACAACATAAAATTCACTGGCATTTTATTTCGCCTAGAGCACCTCATTTTGGTGGGCTTTGGGAAGCGGCTGTCAAATCTTGTAAATACCATTTACTACTTATTATGAGCGGAGCCAATTTAAATTTTGAGCAACTTAGTACTGTACTCATGCAGGTAGAGGCTATTCTTAATTCCCGTCCTCTATTACCCATATCCGAGAATACCGACGACCTTGAACCCCTGACACCATCGCATTTCCTGATAGGACGAAAACTTACTTCTTTACCACACCAGGATGTCGAAAATATGCCACTTAATCGACTAACACAATTTGAGCGTCTCCAACAATTAGTGCAGCATTTCTGGACCAGGTGGCATCGAGAATACTTGGGTAGCTTGCAAACTAGAGCTAAGTGGAAATATGATAAGAAGCTTGGCCTGAAGACTGGTATGATGGTGTTGCTGAAGGACGATGCAGTTCCACCACTACAATGGCCTTTGGGTCGAATTATGGAAATCCATCCAGGGTCCGATAATGTGACACGAGTTGTCACAGTCAAAACGTCAAGTGGCATTTATAAGCGTGCATTTTGCAAGGTGTGTCCGCTGCCAACTGAAGATGATTTTGAAAATCGTTCCCAGTACGACTTTTCAAGGGGGGCGGTATATGTTGAGTCAGAAACTCAACAACAAGCGACGACGCTGTAAATCCGTTTCCACGTAACAGAGATACCACCCGCAAGATGACAAAAAATGAAGACAGAATATAGATGTCAGTTCAGTACATGTCTATGTTATAATAATTTTACGTTGTAAAAAATAAGTTTGTATTTTAAAAATAAAGTCTAGATACGAGAAAATAATTCGATTATATATTAATCGTACAGAATGCTTCAGCAGAAAGGACCAAATCCGTGCCAGACTGCGCCAGTTGATGTTGGGAACGTAGATGGTAGTTGATGGTAGAAAGAAAACTATCGAAGTTCTCGATACAAAAATGATTAAACTTGTAGTCACGAGTATTTTAAGTTTAAATAAAATTATAAAATAATAAATTGCAATTATAAAACAGTAACTTGAGAATGACTGTTAGAGCAGAGAGTCGAGATTTAGAGTGTAGAATAAAGTGTCGACTCGGACTAGAGAGTGGACTAGAGAGTGGAGTAGAGTATTAGGATTACATTATTTTATATAATTGGAAATTGATATCAAATCATAAATAGAACGCGTGATAATGCGTGATACTAAGTGAAATAATTATGGAATAATTGTTATCAAATTATTCAATTAAGCAACATCGCGTTGGGCCGAATCGAAATGAAATCAATTTTGTCCTCTTGGTTAATAGCTAAGATAAAATGGGGTCAGAGAAGCAGTTTGTCAATTTGATGAAAAATAGAAAAAGTCACGTACGCAATGTGTGGTAAAATTAGGTATCTAACACTACTCCAGTGGCATGAAAAGGCCGATTTATTGACACACGATCTTTTGGTAAAGATGATAAAATTTGCTGAGCTGGTTGAGCTTTAAATCGATAACACGTCCTACAGGTGTTTATAATTATTTTAATTTCTCTCAAACCGTCTAACGCCAATATAGTAATCGGAAATTTGATAATACTGTTTGCGGTCCGGCATGAAATAATTTTAAATGTTCACGTATTAGTAATAATATTGTGATAATGTTTTTCTTGGGAAGTAATAATGGATATCTTTGATCATATGCTATGTTTGCATTTGAAAGACGCCCTCCTACTCGTAAAAACTCGTTATCATCAATAAATGGGTTTAAAGATAACATTTGTTTATTACTAACAATCTTTTGAGCTTTTAGCTCAGCGATTTTACGAGAAAATTTTGCAACTGAATTTTTTTATAATTAAATTTGATGCATTATTTAATTCTTGCATTGTTTTTTCAGATAGCAAATTTAAGTAATTGTTCATAAATCTTAAGAAACATGCTACCGTTCTTTGCAATTTAGGAAAGCCTGAAAATTTTGAAAACAATAGGCTCCAAAAATATTCCGTTGTCACATGACATGAAATTTGTTTTATAGATTTTCTTTCTTCCTTTAGAGCTTCTGACTGTCCTTTTGGCGTAAAGTTTAATTTATTTAAATTTAGGTCATAATTATGTAAGAAACTAGGACCTTGCCACCAAGCTGTACAGTTTTAACACTTGATCAGGTAATATACCTCGCGATAAAAAATCAGCAGGATTATTTTCTGATACTACGTGACGCCATACATAATTTTCACTAGTAATACCATAAGTGCTCAGATTTAGCCGTTTTTTTTCGCTTGTTCTCGAATACTTGATTTCGGAAATTTAACGAAACCTGGTTCAACAGGTTGAGGTAAATTACCAAAAATCAAGTATGAAAGACCAAGCAAAAAAAATATCCTGCTCAAAATCTGAGCACCCATGGTATTTGGTAAGAAAATTTCATGAATAAAAAAAATGTCAATCAAAACAAATTAGAAACTTTATTGAAAAATGAACAGATGAAGAAACAATAAATACCATATTATATTATTATTATTATTTTAAACTTGGAAAAGAGAAACAGCATCATCATTTGTGTTTTGTGTAGAAGATAAAATAGAACGACTTAACAGGGCTCGATCTGTAACAAAATTCAAATTTGGAAGTTGCTGCTGTCTTTGGTAAACTTTAGGTGCCAACTCCATTATTTCCTTCGTTCTGATAGAAATGATTTTCCTCCATTCCTGCAAGAAAAATGAAGAAGATTCAGCAGTGGGACAACATTTTTTAAAAACGAACTTATATTCCAACTTTGCCTGTCTAGTTTTTTTGCGACTTTTCAAGGAGCCAATTTTATTTGCTTTTCTACGAGCATGAGTACTAACAATACCTACAACATAAACTATCCAAAGGTACTTACCATAAAATATTTAGAAACGGCACCAAAAACTGATTTAAATTCTATAAAAATTAGCTCAATTTTGTGTATTCACCACAACTACGCGTCGACAAATGAAGCGCAAACCAAGAAATAAAGCGTCATAATGTATTTACTATAAATAAATGCGGCATCTTCAAGCGCGGTTCGATTTACAGCGTACTCTCTTGGTAATGAAAAGATACCGCGTCAGATTTAAGGATATGCGTATATTTTGCTAGATACGGCAAATATTTATATCATATTTCAGCATTTTTCATATAGACACGGCTTTTTTACTTGGTAAATACCTAACTTTACGGAAAAGAAAGCCTTGGGCGTAGAAAACTTAAAATTACATTTTTTTTAAGATACGGCATGTATTCTTAGGAGGGCAGTATTCCACAATATACTGACCAGCAAGATCAGGAACACTTCCGTCTAATTAGAGAGAAGACCATGGATTTAGTTGAGAGGTTCAGGCTGAACGCTTTCATTACCAACAAAGACAAAATCTCACCTCTGAAATTTATCACCATATTTTTGCGGTTTTCTGCACACGAAGCTGGTGGTTTCCATGATACTGCAGACCGGTTTAATATAACAAAAAGTTCCCTGTATAAAGTAATTTAGAAAGTTACATGCTTTTTGAGCAACTTATCTCCATAAGTAATTACGTGGCCTACAGGAGATGTCAAAAGGCATTTTTGAGACAATGATTTTCCTGGTGTGATTGGAGTTATTGATGGGACTCGTATACGCATTGATGAACCTGCAGAAGATACGGATTCCTACCTAAACTGGAAACATAATTTTTCTATAAAAGTTAGAAATATTTTATTGTATAGACTTTGGTCAACCATCGTGTGGGGTTTCATCATAATGCTGCCACCAGCAAATCCCATAAGAATATGCTTGATATCATTGATGACGTAACCCCACACGATGGTTGATCAAATTATATCACTAAGTATAATATCAACAAAAGACTTTTAAAGTTGCTTTTTAATTAAACATCTATTTTTTTAGGCGCAAATAGTATCCGATCGCAGAATAATAATTCGTGATGTCTTCGTAGGTGTTCGCCCAAATTTGGAACATTTGGTAACTGTGCAAAAAAAAATCGGCCGTTCAGCGGGTGAAGGGAGGGGAGTCTGTCTTTTCAAGAGAACTGCCGGCAACTGAAGTTGTTCGTATGTCAATCACAATGAGAAGTTTATTTTTTCGTGCAATTAGTAGTTTGTTTCAAGTATGTAGTAACCAGCACAAACATTTGGTCCTTAAAGACCGATAGTTAGTCAAATACGTGACATAGTCTTGCGATAGAAATTGAAAATCGAGGTCTTTGTTGGTATAGTTGCCGGCAGACATTCCAGCAAGCGATAAAGGTTAGCATTCCTTATTTTTACGGAGTTTAAGCAATTGACGTATTTTCCATTTACCTTTTGTGTATAGTTTTGATTGCACGGGTACAATGACTTAATAAGACAAAGGGGTACAATTAAAGGAAGTTTAATCCGCCAAAAAATCTATTTCGATGAAGTCAAAGCCGGGGAGATTAATTCTCGTATAGTCGAGGAACTAGAACTTAGGTTTTCTCGGATTATACCATTGCTAGACAGTTTTAATATGAAACAAGATGAGATTGAAGTAAATCTAAAAGGTGCTAGTAAACTTGAGAAGAAAGAACAGGAAAGAAATAATTTTGAAAATTCATATCGTGTATATTGTGTAAGTAAGTTAAGAGAAACGATTAATAGTTTTTTCAATGCACAAAATGCTCTAGCAACAAGCAATAGTAATTCCGTTTCAGGGGTGTCTCAGGGTACGTCAAATGTTGTACAGCAGAGTTGTACAGTTACCTGCTTTAAAACTTCCGACGTTTAATGGCCGCTATGACGGATGGGTGGAGTTTAGGGATGGTTTTAAAGCATTAGTTCATGATAATGAGGATTTAATCAAGGTTCAAAAGTTCTTTTACGATCTTCATTAAAAGATGACGCTTTAAATCTTATTGAATCTATTCAGGTGTCAGAGTCAAATTATAACGATGTATGAAAGTTATTACATGACAGGTTTGAACAAAACGTTTTGCTCATTCACAGTCATCTTAGGTCTATGTTTGAATATTTCCGATAATTGAACGAGAAAGTCATGCGAACTTGAGAACGTTTATTGGCTAAACACATAAGAGCACTTGAGACGCTAGGAGAGGAGATAGATAAGTGGAATAGGATTTTAATATACCTTTTTACGACCAAAAAAGGATAGGATAACTAGGAAAGAATGGGAGTTAATTGGCACTCAAAGTGAACTACCAACTATGTCGGATTTAAATAAATTTCTAAAACATAGATGTGAAGTATTAGAAAAGTTAGAAGTGTCAAATAAATCTATTCTAAAGATACAGAAACGAAAGAGGTACTAAAACAAGCGATAAAGGATTCAGAACAGGTCAAAAATATAACGCCTACAACAGCTATGAAAAAAACCATCTGTCAGCAAAACCACACTATTTTTTGATGTGAAAGGTTTTTAGGGCTCTCACAGGTACAAAAATCAGCCGCAGTACGTAAAATTAAGTTGTGTTACAATTTTTTAAGACCATCACATATCGTTCTAGATTGTTCATTCCGGACAACGACATAACACTATGCTACATGCCGAGACTATACAAATTCGACAAGAACCAGATAAAAATATGGCGTCGAATACAGCGCGCTTGTCTCTTCACTATTTCAAACTAACGCAGACTAACCAAAACAAATCCAGACTAACCAAAACTAACCCAAACTAACCGATACTCACCCTAATTAACCAGAAAAAAGAGACAAGCGCGCGCTTTACTCTTCTCTATTTCAAACTAACCCAAACTAACCAAAACTAACCCAGACTAACCAAAACTAACCCAAACTAACCGAGACTCACCCTAATTAACCAAAGTAAAGAGACAAGCGCGCTACGCGCGCTTGTCTCTTCACTATTTCAAATTAATCCAGACTAACCAAAACTATCCCAAACTAACCCTAACTAACCCAAGGCATATAAAAAAACTAACTATCTAATAAAAAAAACTTGCATGACCGGGCGTCGAACCAATTACTTTGCGTTCTAGAGACGTGGATTTCGCCACTTCAGCCAAATTCTCACATCCCTGCTTTTCTCGAAACGTTTTATACAAACGCGTGAAGTGAAAATGTGTGTATATAACATTGACGAGGATCAGGCTTCCCACAGCGGCAAGACGCTAATGAGAATTAAAGAATAAATGTGGCAACACAGCGGTGTCTACAAACCTGCCCTGCGCCGTCTGCGCGATTTCAATAAAAACAAAATAATAAATTGAAAGTCCGCAGTGAAAAGTAGTAGCATTTATAGCAGTTTTTTACAAGTTTTTAATGATTTTTTATAAAAAAATTGATTCTCCCATGGTTAGTTAATTGTAAAAGTGTCCAATTTACGATAATCCTCTCAAAGAATATCAAAATAGCGTAAAATGTGTGGGTTTATAATGTTAACAGTCACCCTACTTCTCGTAGTCTAGTCTGCTTGTGAAGAAAGCAGCTGTAGTCATTGACATCTTACATTTTAGTATCTATATATACTTGGAAAGGTAACCAACATTGTTATAATTTATACTTGTACATAATCAGAAAATATTTTTGTTACACCTATGTGCTTTGACGAGTTAATTTTTGTATGTGTTCTTAAGTAGAATGTATGTATACAGTATTAATTTATTTCAGGATATGCACTTACAGAGATGATATAACCCATACAAGGACAAATAAGTTTTACAAGTGGGAAAAAAACATTTGAAATTCCTATTTTTCACAGAGACGAGGAGGAGTAAAACGTCCCTCCAGAAACGAGCACTCTTTTGCAAGATCTGAGATAAGTAACTTACATGAAGAGAAATTATTTTTATATAGGTGTACTTTCTTTAATATTGTTAAGACACTATTTATTTTTGTAAGACTTCATACTTGATTTTTTCATATTATTATGTAATAAAACACTATTGTGATAATATTGTTAATTATTTTCTTTATTATTTTGACATCAAATTATTATGCACTATAATAAGCGTTTGCCATATCATTATTGTTTCACGCATATTTTACATGGCACACAGGCGTGGCATAAAATATACCTACCTAGGTAAATCATTATGGAAAAAATAGACTAGATATTTTGAAAGTCCAATTTAATTTAAGAAATCCGCAGTTTCGATTACAGCTCGTAAGTATAAACTGCAAAAAAACTTACGAGTGATGTTATATCAAATTATCACATATTTTTTAAAATAAGAAAAGTACAATATTTACTTAAAAACTATAAATGTAACTAATTATAAGTATCTGTACAGTATTACCATTTAGAATCTATACACAATTAATATGTTAAAACTGCATACATGTAAGTGGTGGCTTTATTTACTTGCTTCATTATTGTACCAAATTGTTTCATGCACCTTAAAATAAATATAAAATGTCATTTTATAAAAAAAACATATAATAACTTATTATAAGAAACATTATAATAATATTCACCTTTTGAAGACTTTACCTGAAATTCTCCAAATCCTACCTGTTTTACCTCAGTTCTGTTCATTGTTTCTGCAATTTTGTGTGCTCCTCCTCGTCTCTGTGAAAAACAGGAATTTCAAATGTTTTTTCCCACTTGTCAAATTTATTTGTGCTGCTGTGGATGGTTCTATGGGTTATATTATCTCTGTAAGGGTATATCCTGAAATAAATTAATACTGTATAAAATACAATAAATACATTCTACTTAATAAGAATACAAAAATTAACTCGTCAGAGCACATAGGTGTAACAAAAATATTTTCTGATTATGTATACGTATTAAATTACAACAATGTTAGTTACCTTTCTAAGTATATATAGATACTAAAATGTAAGATGTCAATGACTGCAGCTGCTTTCCTCACAAGCATACTGATTATAAGCTTTGATACTTGTTTTCATTTCCTCCAATGCCCTCTTTGTATGAGACCATCTCTTTGTGTGGTCTAAATACATTACAATCTGGGTGGAAATTCTGTCAGAACAGTCTTCGTTTGATATTATATGGATCTAGGTATGACCAAGACATATTTTTTCAAGATATCCATCTTTATCTCTCGCCTCAAGCACTAAAGAATATAAGATTATATCCACTTTGTACCTGCAAATCAGAAAAAGAAACAGTACTATTAGTAGACTTAATAGTATTAAATCTGAAAACAAATCTATAATCTATACATTAGAAATGAAATGAACTTACCAAAGCAGTCTTAAATTATTCTCGATGTAATAGTATTTCCTTGAGTCCTATTTCTCGGAGAATACTTGAACACACTAAATAAATATGTCTAGAAAGTAACTAGACTAAAAATATTCATAAATAATGCAAATTCAGGGAGAAATTGTTGAAATTAAACACCTTACACGTCTTGACAAAATGTAAACATCGTTGTTTTTTTGGCCAGGATCCGGTGAGTTTTAGTGGCGTCTCATTTATCGTCGCAGATGATAGCAGTGTTGCCACGCTTCATTATCGTGATTCCCATGATGGGAGTAGCCACCATAAATCCGATTTTAATTCAAACCTGCGATAGAAGGGGCTTATAATAGCACATATAAGACTAGTCAAGTGATTTTGTCTACCCCGATTGTAAAAATAAGCGACTCTACGGGAAATTTACACGATTGTCGCACTTTATTAGATAGTGGAGCTCAAAGCAACTTCATCACGGAGAAATTGAAACTTAATATTACGAGAGGCAATTTTTGTATTTCGGGCGTCGGTAATTCGATATCCAAAATTAAAGTATTGCCTTATATTACTGACAACTTACCTACTGTATCGTTTAATGGTTTTATTATGTTAAAAATTCCAAAGAGAATAAAACTTGCTGACGCACATTTCGGTCGTTCGGAAGGAAAGGGTTACGTCTCAAAAAAATTATTTTTTCAGGAGGAGCATTTTAAGATTTTTATAGTAAATAATTGCTTTGTATGTAATCATAAGTTAAAGTTAATTGCAATTTTTATTAAGTATATAGCACTAAATCAGCCTTAATTATAGGTATATGTTGTTTTTTTATGTTGCTTGATTTTTTCATAAAAAAAGGTGTAACTCTTTTTAACTGAGAG
>MU191455.1:0-12185 GCA_016904865.1 Pissodes strobi
ATAAAATTCTTGAAAAGTTGTATTTTTATAATCTGCCAATGTGGTACGTTATGGGGGACATATTTAAAAGGGGGGCATTTGTCATAAATGGCGGCATTTGTCATAAATGGGGGCTTGTCCACCAGACCAGACCCACTAATCTAGATGAAATTTATATCTGTTTCAAATAGCTGGGGATATTATTTGGAACTTTTGGAAGTAATATTATATTTTTTCAACAACCAAACATTCTTGCATAAAAGTAAATAGATGCCAAATTCTAAAAGGAAATATGAATCACACACAAGTGATCTCTAATAATTATTGTGACTTTTGTGATTGTACTTAATATTTTACGAATTGGATGAGTCTGCTCACGAGCAAAACTAATTTACCTTTGCACTTGCATTTCATTTAATTATTTATTAATAGATATTTTACTGGTTCCTTATTAAGCACTTAATTACTTATTACAATGTGGTACTTACACCTAGGCTTTATTATCTGTCGTTCAAATAAAAGACACAGTCGTGCGTGTCAATAAGACGCTGTCGTTCATGCCCACGTACTGCCGTTCAGTACTTTGGCCACTTTTAATAATTGTAATCATTAAAAATTAATAATCAATGATTAATAACAAATATATAAAGAACAAATAACACCATAAGAAGTCATTTTTATTTATTTAAGCAAATTCTTTTGCTCAGATATTGTTTTTATTTTATTTACCGGTAAATACCTGAACGACTCAACAAAATGGCGGCCAGCCTAGTAGTTTGACAAGATGATCAGACAATCTAAATAATCGTTCAGTTATTGTAAGTACTAAAAAATGGTTGAATTTTTATTAAATCGTTTACTATTGTTTTACCAAAAGACCTTAGACTTTTGAGGTTTCACATGTATCACAGTCTTACTCAAAATTAGCGTCTTATCGGCTTTCACGCCTCAATATCATGCCAACATAAAATTGTGCTCCGAGCCATGCATTTGCAAATATTAATCAAAAACGTTCGTATATACATATTACATTAATAAGAAAATTATAAAATAAACTACATAATCGCCAAGCCACATAAATCAACGAGACGGTTGAATTAACAACTAGTCACCGTCCGATATAAACATTTAATATTCAAGACCATTTTTTCGCTTTGTGTTTCTCGATTCGTGAATTGACTTAACAACATTTTATAAACGATTTTTTATTTATGTATTTTCTATTTTGGTAGCCGATTTTTCATTATGTCTATATAAGCTTGGCACAATCCGTAAACAGGATGATGGTGTGGAAGTGTTACGTCATCTCAGCGGCCTTGATGAACGTTGTTGGCGAAGAGTTTTTGCACGAAACGTAACGGTATTCATCAAGCATGTAATTTTTGTGATGTATCTAAATATTCTTAAAGTAAGAGATATTTTTGACGTCAATGATGGCCCTTAATTTTGTCAAAAAATTACTTTCGCGTCACGTGTGTGTTTCTGTGATGTCTTTAACTTTCTTCGTATTTTTACATTTTTTGTTTATTTCGTATTTTTACTTTTCAATTTCACTTGTTTCAATCTCTTTTGCAAACGCTTACAAACGATAGAGAAATTAACGTTATGTGAAGTAGTGGAAGATGGGGTAAAGCGGGATTAGGGGGCTCAGATAAAAATTACCGCCTAATATATTTTCAGGAATGAATGGTTCGTCAATGATTTGCTGTCAATTTACGTTTTATAACCTTAAACGTAACGAAGCCTTGTCCAGTATTTGCTTACTCAGGGATTATCTCTTTAGTTTATTATGAGTCTGAAGTCTGAACCAATGTTAAAAATAAAATATTAACTTATTAAGCTATTTTATAAAGTTTAGCATATGACACTGTAAGAATAAATAGAAAAGAACTCAAAAAATAAAAAAAAAAACAAATAAAACGAAAGTTATCGCAACATTTTCAAATATCTTCTTTTACGTTATTGTTTTAAATTTTGACTTAGTAACGCTATTATAGTAAGCTTTAAAACGACACGTTTTTTATCGCTAATACAACTCTTCAAAGCAAACCAATATGGATCTATATGGGTATGAATATTCAACGAATATTCAACGACAAAAAAAAGTTAGTTACTTAACAAGTTGAAAGGACTTAAACAAACTGTAACGGACTTTTTTAGAGCAATGTGTATTAATTACACACAAATTAAATTATATATTAATTTATTTTTTAATATGAAGAAACAAAAATAGTGTCTCAATTTATATATTTTTATTTAAAGAACCTATAGTTTGGGTTAGCTTAATTATTTAATAATATTATTACGATTTAGTATGGCATGATAAGGAAGCATTTTAAATTTAAGATATACTTATAAAATTTCAACTTGGCCCTCCATATTTAATTTTATATTTCATAGCATATAAATGTGATAACTTAAGATCATTTACTTGAAGACACCAGATGAACTATAGATTTTTGTAAATATTTTCTAACATTTAGGACATAATTAAGCATATTACCTTAATTTAAACGTACATTTTAAATGCTGTTGCAAACAAAACGAGTTATTTTATCAACAAACTCACTTTTTATAAACAATGTTGAAAATAATTATTTTAAAAGATTTAGAGAAAAAGGGTTTTTTTTCAAATACAATATCACAAAACATAAGCATATCAACATGAAATTAAAAATTAAAAACAGTTTTCGAAATGGCCTTCATTTTATTCAATAAATATTCTAATACTATGTAAAAATGTCGCTTCATCATCATCATCAATCAACCAAGTTGTGTCCACTATTGAACATAGGCCTTCCGTAGTCTAGTCCAGCGTCCTCGATCCTGTGCTGTACTCATCCAGTTTGGTTCGATTTTTATGATATCATCGGTCCACCGCGTAAGTGGGCGACCCCTGTTTCGAAGAGCATCTTGTCGTGATCTCCACTCTAGGATCAGCTTTGTCCATCGTCTGTCTGTTGTTCTTGTCACATATCCAGCCCAGTTCCACTTTAACCTTGTTATGCATTCTATCGCATCAGTCAAACTCTATCTATCAGGGATATTCTCAGCATTGACCTTTCCATGGCTATCTGTGCAATACAAATTTTGTTTACGATCCTCTTTGCTAATGTGAATGTTTCTCCTCCGTAAGTTAGCACAGGAAGAACACACTGGTTGAAGACCTTTCTCCTTAAACAGATTGGGATATTTGATTTTAGGATGTTGCTTAGTCTTCCAAAAGCTGCTCAACCGAGGCCGATTCCTCTCTCTAGTTCCCGGGTTTGCTTATCTCTACCTATGAGAATTTCATGCCCTAAATACTTGTATGAGCCTACTGGTTCTACATGATTTTTACCGAGTGATATTCGTTCACTTATCACCAAGTTGGTCATAAATTGAGTTTTGTTAAAGTTAATCTTTAAGCCAACTGTTTTTGAGGTATTATGAAGTCTGTTGAGCATTTCCCTTGCTTCGTCTATTTTTTCAGTTATCAGTGCAATGTCAGCGAATCTAAGGTGATTAAGCTTCTCGCCGTTTATGTTTAAACCCATATTCTCAAAATCAACCCTTTTAAACATGCATTTGCTTTCTCATAATCAACAAAGATGAGAAGTAGGGGATTGTTATATTCTGTGCATTTCTCTATAATACTTTTAACAACTTGCAGATGGTCATTTGTACCAAACCCAGATCTAAAACCTGCTTGTTCGCGTGGTTGATAGAATATCAATTTATTGGTGATACGCTTGGTAAATAATTTGTATATTATTATATGAGAAAGCAGACTAATGGGGCGATAGTTTACCAGGTTTGTTATGTCTCATTTTTTATGCATAATTACTATTACTGCTTGATCCCACTGAGATGGTGTTATTCCGCGTGTCAAGCATGCATTTTAACGTTTGCAGATTTCTTGGTCTAGTAGTGTTCCACCAAGCTTCTATCTCAATCTGTTCCTCTTCAGCTGTTTTATTATTTTTCATTTCACGCAGGGCTGAATTCATCCAGAGTTATGTCTGGAATATCTTCAGACCCTTGATTCTTTACTAATGGTATATTGATGTTTCTGACGTCCTTAACTGTGATGCTGTAGAGTTTCTGGTAAAAAGACCTGACCACATTTAGTATCTCCTGCTTATTTGATGTTATTCGACCATTAGGTTTTCTCAGCTTGCTTATATTTTTTCTCCCTTCTGAGAACGTTCTTCTAATTGCTTCCATGCCCCTGTTTTCCTATATTATTCTTGTTACTTCGCTGGTGTTAAACGCCCTGATGTCTTTCCTGATAGCCTTAGATATATCTTTGTTTAATGTTCTAAGTCGTCTCGCATTTCTTCCATGTTTATCCGGCAGTTCTCGTCTTTCTTTCATAAGCATTTTTGTGTTGTTACTGAGTTTGTCGTTTCTTGTTGAATTTTAATTTTGGTGTTTATTTTTTGCTTGTGTGATTATCTCAATAAGTTTACTGCTCAGTAGCTCAACATTTTGTTCTTCTATAGCATTCATAGTTCCTATTCCTGCATTTATTTCCTGTCGAAAGTCCTCCACATTTTTTAAGGGCTTCCATTTATTATTTGGTTTCATCATCCTGGACCTCTCCTTTGGCAAATTTATTTCCATGCGAGCTCGAACCATTCTGTGGTCGCTTTCACTTGTAAATTTGTTTAAAACTGATACGTCAGAGATAGTTTCATTTCTATTTGATATTATTAGGTCTATCTCGTTTTTAGGGTTTCCATCAGGATTCAGACAGGTCCATTCTCTGGGGTGGCTTATTAAAGAAACTGTTCATTGCAAACATATTCTTCTGCATCAGGAACTCAAGCAGCATTTGCTCTGTCGCGTTTCTTTCACCATATCCTTGTGTACCTAGTGGCGTTTCTGCATCGTCCAATCTATGACCCAGTTTGGCATTAAAGTCAGTGTATAGATGCAGGTGTCTGTTCCAGTGCGGTTGTGACATCATCGTAAAAGCTTTCATCTCTTCGATAGGGTGAGCGGAAATTGGGGCATAGGCTTGAATAATTTTCAGATCATATTTACTGTTTAGTCTATAAATGAGGTACATCACTCTTGGGCCAATACCATTTATTTGTATTAGATTTGGTATGTGCTTACCGGAAAAGCGACGCCACCCTCTTTGATATTTTCAGATCAGTTGGAATGGAACAGATTTCCTGATTGTAATGTCGCCTAATACGATGAAAAATAGTAAGTAGTTCGGCACACATTTATTATTAATGAGCAAAGATCGTCAAGGGCGTTGGGTTCGGATATATATCTACCACTTCCTTCAAATGACCCCAGAAAAAAATCTACAGGATTTAAATATGGGGATCGTGGTGCCCGAGGGGTGCATCGCTTTGAAAAGGTGATATACGGATTTAAAATCAAATAATTAATATAAATGAATTAACATTGATTTTCAGGATTGAGCACTTAAAGTAATTGATAGGATTATCAAAATTTCAAATTATTTTTGAATTGGTTTTAGGATATTTAAAGACATTTGAAAGGATTTATATGGATTTTGAGGATTCATGAAATTTAACAGAAATTCAAATTATTTTAGGATATTTCATTGGATTTTAATAAAATCAGTAAGATTCATTTGGATTTTAAGTATTTAATGGTATTTAATAGAATTTATACGGACTTATATTGAATATTTCGAATTCAAAAGTAAATAATACACGGATTTAGAGGATAAAATTAGTAAGATTTATATGGAATGTAAAGGATTTAATCAATTTAATTAATTAAGGGTCTGACCAAATAAAAGAATGCACTGGAACAAGTTTTAGAGAAGCTGCCCGCAATGCAGTGAATAGGGATAAGTGGAGAGAAGTAGCAAGGAAAGCTGCTACATTAGAATCGTCTATGTGATCACTACTCTTCTTTCAAGAGGGAAACAAGAAGAAGAAGAACAAGAAGAAGAAGAAGGGATTTAAAGGTATTTAAGATTTAACAGTACTTCGTGGAATTTAACAAAATTTCAAATTATTTTAGGATATTTCATTGGATTTTTATAAAATTAGTAAGATTCATTTGGATTTTAAGTATTTAATGGTTTTTGGTAAAATTTGTACGGAATTATCTTAGATTTTCAGAATTGAAAGGTAAATAAGCTACACGGATTTATTAACATGATAAAATTAGTAAGATTTATATGGAATGTAGAGGATTTAAAGGTATTTAAGATTTAAAAGTACTTCGTGGAATTTAGCAGAATTTCAAATTATTTTAAGATATTTCATTGAATTTTGATAGAATTAGTAGGATATTTTTTTAAATTTAGGTATTTAATAGGATTTATACGAACTTAGGATTTTTAGTATCTAAAGGTAGTTAATCTAACGGATCTAAAGGATAAAAATAAGATTTATATGGGATGAAGGGCATTTAAAGTTACTAAATGTCATTTAACAGAATTTCACATTATTTTTAGATATTTCAATGAACTTGCTAGAATTCGTGACATTTATATGGATTTTAGGTACTTATTTAATTTTATAACCCTCGTATATAAGATTTGTAGGATTTCAAGGTAATTAATGAGATTAAACCACACAGGGTATGGGTATACACAGATATAAAGGATAAAATTAGTAAGATGTATATGGAATGTAGGGGATTTAAAGGAATTTAGGATTTAAAGGCACTTCATGGAATATAACAGAATTTCAAATTATTTTAATATATTTCATTGGGTTTGGTAGAATGAGTACGATGTATATGAATTTTAGGGATTTAATGGTATTTAACAAAATTTATACCGACGCATATTAGATATTTAGGATTTAAGGGTAGTTAATGGGCTTGAACCACATAGAGTATAAACAGAGTTAAACGAAGAGAAATTTGAAAGATTTATGTAGAATGTCGGGAATTTAAAGGTACCTAATGGAATTTAACAGTATTTCATATTATTTTAAGATAGTATTTAGTAGGATTTTTGCCGACTTATATTAAATTTTCAAGATTAAAGGTTCATTGATTACCACGGAGGATATTCATTCAATTAAACAGAATTTCAAATTATTTTCACTGGGTTTTATGAATTTTGGGTATTTAATAGGATTTATACCAATTTATATTAAATGATTAGGATTAATAACACGGACGTAACGGATATAATTAGTAAGATGTATATGGAATATAGGGGATTTAAAGGTATCTAATGGAATTGAATCAAAAAGAGTGCCTTAATTTGGCACTCATTATTAGAGTAGATATTGATCAAACGTGGGACATGGACTATAGCTATTGATTTACAAAAATTCTATTTAAATTGAAGGACGGTTTTATTAAACATATTCACAAACAAACGAGAAAAGTGGTTGTGAGAAAAATATGACGTGAAGAAATTGATTTAATTCGAATACTTTGCAGTATAGGTACTATAATTTTAGATAACTAAGTGGATATACCAAATTAAAAGAATTTTTTTATCAATATTTGCGCTTTTATCTGAGACACATTAAAATTAACAAATTTAATAAAATATTATACACACTCGTGCCAGTGCCAGCTATTAAAAATGCACCTAAAGCAATTCAAACACAAAATCACAAAACATTTTAATAATAAACTAGAAACAAAAATCTCGGAAATTCCGACCGTATTATCTAATAACATAATAAGTCCAGCACACGGACTCGCATATAAAGCGAGGCAAACATTGACTTGCATGAAATTTTAAACAACTGGTGCGTAGGAGACCCCGAATATCCAGAATACGAAAATAGCACGAAATTTATAAATAAAACTTTTATAGTGGAAAACAGGACGATAACTCATATACACAGAATAACATGTGCATTATAGCCCATAGTAACTATTTTTGTTTCGGTTGACATATTTGTGTTCATCTTTTTTTTACAAATAGCTTTGTTGTCAGGGGTTCCTTACGACACTGCCTATAATAATACTTACTTAGTTCACACGATGATACACGTATTATATGATTGTACTAAGTTGTTATTTAAAAACATATTTATTAATTACAATCAGCTTATGGATGCATTATTAGTCTGGACCCGTTTTATACGTACTATCATTTGCTTGAAATTCTGGAGGTAAACCTGGGAAACTACCGACCCACTTTAAGTAATAATTACACTGAAACCCTTCAAGCGAATTTTTGATGACAAATTACAAAGGGCTATCGCATTTCACGTACGTTTTTAGGAAAAGCTGAACCACACTCGACTGCATTAAGGTGATTCTAGGAACAACATCGATAAGCGAAAAAGAATACCCCTTAACGAAGTCTGGCTGTGCCGGCTATTATATTATTGTAAGGTAATATGGCGGCATAATTATCAACACTACCCATTGTGCTCTGCTGGTTTTAAAGCTTCCTTTTCGTTGATGGTATTCGGTGTTTCTAAAAGGTTAATGCAGTTCATTCCCCTACTTTGCGAACAGGTACTATTTATTCATAAGTAGAGATTGGATTTTTCGTAAAATGCATATTTGAAATTAGCAAATATTGCAATGAGAAGGGAAAATACACACGTAAGCGTGTCAAACACGGCAGACCGATCATATGAGTTCATATTGATTTAACGTAAAAAATAAAAGAATGGCTTTTACCTTTAAAAACCTAGTACAAAAATACAAGCATGTTAGGTAATAACATGCACAATTTCAAAAATAAACCTTCTATTGATACTTTTCATCACATCGAGAGAAGAACATCTTGATCTTATCCAAATTACACCAAATTTGGTGGTGACATCTACAACACTTCAAAAAAAAAGGGGAGCACCATTATTTAGGCATAATTTTTTAAGTAATTTTTTTTTTAGAAAAATCAACATTTTCAATGAATAAAATGTTGAAACCAAATGAAAAGAAGGATGATTCAACTTGACCCTTGTTAACCGTACCGCATAATGATATAATCAGGTAAAAAGTCAAAATTATTTATTTTCCTTTGCTCAAGTTACCGATGCTATACGTGTTAAGTCCGGAAAGGCAATTTTGTTTTAGTCAATTCGGATTACTATATTTATGCATCTGCTTTGTTCTTTTGAAGCGTTAAACCCATCGCATTATCTCTCGCTTTAAATTCTGCTCGAAGAACTGCTATGTTAAAATTATCGTGAGCTTAAAGTCGTGCTTTTATGCGATTTATGAAACGTCTCATCTGACAGTTTGCTGTTCGTTCATTCAGGTAAACAGGATTATGACCTATGAATCTAACCGATCCCACAGTCCATATTTTTTAGCATCAACAATAATTTTAATTTTGATGGAATCACGTTATTCAGCTTTTCATCTAATTTCACAATCATTAGTAACACTCCTATTGAGTTTACTCTATACAAAACCGACTACGTAATGTATAAGATTGGCCTTCTATTCTAGCTTAAATTCCTTCTATTCTAGCTTAAATTCCATCTTGTTATGATTTTCTGTCTGTCGTACGAACGTCGACTTTTTCGCGATTATATTTACTTCAAAATACTTGCAGCTCTTGTTTTTATGCTCTTCCAGAGTCGTTAGCTTATTGCAGTTTTTCACACTCCCCTTATGAACAATCATTTTTGTTCATTCTTTGAAATTTCTCCACGTTTTTGATTCATGACCATTCACTTATTTTTTTACTTCTATTTCCAAATCTCTTAGTTACAGCAAGCAATTTGTTTCACCTAATTTCGCTGGTCTGTAACGCCCTCCAACAACGTTTACGTTAAATTGCATTGTGCAATACTTCCCATTTAAAATTTTATTCCTGTTCCAAACGTATCATATTTCTCTACATATAACAAATTTCATCTCTAAAACGGCCAACACATCCTGAACTTCGCTTTCATCTGCCAGTTATGTTATCCATAAAAGCGAATGTTTCCAAATGTTTCAGCTCAAACGCAACAAACGGGCCTTTGGAAAGATGTAAAATCTTATTTCTACGTTTTCCTTCCATAACCTTGTTATGACGATCTTAAAAGTTTTCCAGCAAAGAAAACTATAATTCCGTGAAAAATAAAGAAACTTTCTATCTGTGCTTATTTGTTTCGTTTATCGACGACCGAGTGGAAGCTTTTCTGCTTTCATTCGAAATTATGTGAAGATAACTGGAAAAGTCGGGAAAAGATTTATTTTAGATTTGATGAAGGAATTATAGTTGTGTGTATATAAAACTTGAAAACTTTTGTCGGCGAAGATACAGGAATGAAAGCTCCAAGAGACGTTAAAATAATTATTAAAAGGCATAAAGGAATGGTGTAGCTTCTTGTATTCAATTCGTTTGCTCAGTTGAAGCATTAATTGTCATTTGAAACTTGCTTCTATTGACCATTAAGTTTGGGTTTTAGTAACCAAAAAAAAATGGCCGTGGTTTCGCATGTAATAAATGACAAAAATTTAGTTCTTCCCTATGGAGTTAAAGGTTCAATTCGATAAGCATATACATGTGTATATGCGTAAGTACGAAACCCAGAACCTAAAGCGGCAGCAGATTCCTATAGTGATATCATAACAGCAGCACCACTCTTCAACGTCCTTCCACCAAGACCTTATTTTGACTTTTAAGGTCAATATTACGAGTTGCCCTCTTAGAAATTATTTCCGGGCCAATAACTTGTTCCGTGGGTATTTGAGGTATAAAGGGTCAACCAAGTAACTCAGAGTCATACTGGACTCTAGGTTGACTTGGAAGAACATTTGGAAGGAATAGCTTGAAGAAACAGATTAAAGTCCAAAGAAGAGTAGTTCATAATTGCCCGCAACATAATACTGCTCACTATCAGATCAAGTAAACCCCTCAAGTTTCACGTACCAGATAGGGATTGTCTGGTACACTGACGGCTCCAAAATAATAGTGCCTCCTGAGCAGATTTATATGGACAAGGCAAACTTTCGCCTTTGGGACTTATGCAACCTTGGTCCAGATCGAAATCTCTACGGTCTTCAAATGCAGGCACCAAAGGGAAGGGCATTTGCATTTACACGGACAGCAGAGCTGTTCTGCTGGCCTCTGAGTCTGACAGAGGTCATTCTCTACTGGAGTCTAAGTGCAGATACATCTTGGGAGTCTTGGGTGAGCATAACATATCTCAAATGCCTCGGGCAACAAGGAAACTAATCGTCCGGCAAGACAGTGTTCCGCATGACCGCTGCTATCCTAATGAATGCAATGAATGAGCGGACCAGGAATCTGTGGCGAAGTACTCCAGGAATGAAGCTGACTAGGCTTTTACTCAGCATCTGGTAGAATGAGCACCATCACGGCTTGAAAGAGGGGGGGGGGGCATCACAGGGCACTGTCGCTTGAACAAGCATTTGCCATTTTGCGGATCGAAGATTTGTATGTAAGTGATACTTGGGGGGGACGAGGAATTGTTCACTCACGTCCTTACCGACTATCCAGCGTTGATTAGGGTAAGAGAGGTGCACTTATGAAGCTGAACGTTGAAGATGAAGGACATATGAAAGATCCAGCCGAGAAAGGGGTGTGTTTCCGGTAAATTGGTATGCGAGTGAGTGCACAAAGCGCCTAGACAGGTGGTGCGCCCGCCTGGTTAAATTCATTTATCCACAGTGCCCTTGATGACAGATATAATATCAACTGTTTGTAAATAATGTTGCATTATTAACCAATTCTTGCCACGTTAGCAATAATCCGCCAATAAAATTCCCTCGACACAAAAAAGCGTAACCATTAGCCTATCCGATGAAGCATGTAACCATAATGACATTTGAATTACGATTCCAAGTCATCAAGAAACGATTTTAATACTGGAGGAATTAGAGGTTTTAGTGGTAACTTTTGTATGCTCAAGCGCACCAACCATATCTCTAAGAAGTTCTGTCACAGGTGTTCAGCAACATCATGAAACTTACTTTTCCATTTCTCAAATTCTTCGTGGCATCACCACTTATGTAGTGATCCCCTGAGTAACTTATGAACTGTCACTAAAACAACATGCTAGAGACAATATATTGCGAAGCCATTTAAGTGAGCAACAATACATACTGTATCTGGTATTTGCATTAACCATTTATTGTTCGCCTATCCAAAATTTGAATACCTCCCATTGTTGCCAAATAAAGAGAAGATGACACACAACGTCTGCGAATTTGCATGTAACCTTACTATTTGTACGATACAATGAACGTTTGACTAACGCGCCTATTTGAATAACCTTTGCAATTTCGAAGGTTATTAGCGAATTATTAGGATATTCAAATTTAGCGGCCGAGCCAAGGCG
>MU191455.1:12195-29439 GCA_016904865.1 Pissodes strobi
GTTTGAACTCCAAACATACAAGTTGGTTCAAAAATCATAATATCATCTTAATTCCCTTAAAAACGAGCTTAAAAATTCATGAACTATTGTTGAACTAACTTATTAAAAATTACATGATTTTTTAAAAATTTTCAAATATAAAATAGGGTTTTTTTTGTGATCTTCATTTCTGCTATTTGAATTCCAAACATACAAGTTGGTTTAAAAATCACAATATCATCTTAATTCACTTAAAAACTCATGAACTATTGTTGAACTAACTTATAAAAAATTACATAATTTTTTAAAATTTTTCAAATTTAAAGTAGGGTTTATGCTTTGTTTTTGATGCTCTTTACTTCTGCTGTTTGAACTAACCCAAACATACAAGTTGGTTTAAAAATCATAACATCATCTTAATTCACTTAAACACTCATGAACTATTGTTAAACTAACTTATTAAATATTATATGACTTTTTAACTTTTCAAATTTAAAATAGGGTTTTTGCTTTGTTTTTGTGCCTTTCATTTCTGCTGTTTGAACTCCAAACATATAAGTTGGTTTAAAAATCATAATATCATCTTAATTTACTTAAAAACTCATGAACTATTGTTGAACTAACTTATTAAAACATACATGATTTTTTTTCATTTTTCAAATTCCAAATAGGGTTTTTGTTTTGTTTTCTGTGGTCTTTCTTTATTCGTCTTATTTCTGCTGCTTGAAAATATATTGTATTTTTAACACACCCAGTGTAGATTATGATAAATGTAGGTATATCATCTGAAATTTTGCCAATCTGAAAGTAACTTTTCCTAATATTCAAACATTTATTAAATATTATTTTCTGAACAATTTTTATTAATAAAAAAACATAAATCTAGGTGAGTACTAACGGACTAAAACGAATAAAAAACTACCGAGCTTTTCGAGCGAATATCCAGCTTTTGTAAAATTACAAATATACAAGTTGGTTTAATTAATCATAATATTATCTTAATTCATTTAAAAAGTCATGAACTATTGACGAACTAACTTATTAAAACATTCATGATTTTTTTTAAATTTTTCAAATACCAAATATCGTTTTTACTTTGTTTTTTGTGGCCTTTATTAGTCTTATTTCAGCTGTTTGAAAATATATTGTATTTTTAACACACCCAGTGTAGATTATGATAAATGTGGGTATATCCTCTGAAATTTGGCGAATCCAAAACTGGCTTTTTCTAATATTCTAATATTTATTAAATATAATTTTCTGAGAAATTCTTAAATCTTGGTAAGTACTAAGGGAATTAAATGAATAAAAAATTACCGAGCTTTTTGAGCGAATTTCCAGCTTTTATATAACTACAAACATACAAGTTGGTTTGATTAATCATAATATCATCTTAATTCATTTAAAAAGTCATGAACTATTGATGAACTAACTTATTAAAAATTACACAAAAATATTTCTTTTTAATTTTTAAATTTCAAATAGGGTTTTTGCTTTGCTTTTTTTGCCCTTTATTAATCTTTATTTCTGATGATTATGATAGGTAGGTAAGTACCTATATCATGTTGACTTTGGCGAATCTAAAATTAGTTTTTTCTAATATTGAAATATTTATATAAAATATAATTTTTGAGAAATTCTTATTAAAAAAAAGGAGAGTACTAACGGACTACCCAGCTTTTCGAGCGAATTTCCATCTTTTATTTAGCTTCAAATATACAAGTTGGCTTAGTTAATGACATAATATCAACTTAATTCATTTAAAAACTCATGAACTATTGTTGGACTAACTTATTAAATTGTTCATTGGCGCTTTGATATACGTGTATGCATTCAAAAGGCTTGCAACAAAGACCGTAAAAAACCTTACGCAATTTTAATATAAAATATTAGCTAATAAATAGCAAAATATAATAACTTCTTATGTAAAACAGGCGAGCAAAATTCTTCATGCTCGAACCAACCATCTAATTTCCAATGTTTTGCACGAAAGTGTAAACGAAACTGCCGACACAAAAACCGGTGCGGTGTGAACGTTATTCAGCGAATTGCATCATCGAAATCGGCCGAAGAAAAATGATACCCCAGTTTTTTCTTACCGCCTTACCGTGTTTCGACTTTGCAAAACGATAGTCATTTTATCGATTGCGTGATTTGTAGAAAATGTAGCGATAGCTTAAACCTTTATTCGACACGATATTTCTGGGAAAATGAATGCAGTTATATCGGCTTCGATCACTAAAAAGAAAAATATTTCCATTCTGACTTAATGTTAAAGTCGCTTTTTGTTATGCTTTTTATGCCGAGGTAATATTGCTGGAATTACTTAGTTTTCAATGAGCGTTGGATTAAACGAATCAGATGAAGTGAATGCAGGTTTTATTCTTTAAGAAAATCCTTAGTTTTTATCCCATTTTGGAAAACAGTTTATCCTAATACCTAATACATTAAAAAAACGAGAAGCAAATTACCATTTTAACCAAAACCAAACTTCCAGCAAATATTTAAAATAGAAGGTTCATTTTATTTGGACATATTTAGGGCTTTTATCTTGTGACATTTATAACTTTTTCAGATTTCTTTTTAAATTAATGTATCACGTTCCTTAAAATATGAACACCCAGTTGCAATACATGTTCATATTTTAATAATTATTGTTTTGAAAACGCTACTTTTGAAGAAATTTGCAAAAATGTTAAAACCTCAAAAAACGAAGATATGAGATCTTAAACATTTTTGTGGCATACGAAATTATAAATATGGAGAGGAAATATTTGTTGAAGATTTACGAAAAATTTTAGAAGATTGGGCTTATAACGTGAAGGAGTTATAAAAACATTTCAAATAATACAGTCGTTTAGAAGTTACAGCGATTTAACCAATATCACTTTCAACAACTTGCCGCACCCTTATGAAAGTCGGTACAACAATAAGCCTTAAAATAATTTTTGAAGCTTTCTAATGGTGTTATTAAATTATAGCTTAATTTGAAAAATCTTTTGAGAAACTGTCAAATTTAGATTTAATTTATCAATTACGCCTCCTTGTGGTAAAACGACGAACTTGCCAATATTTTCCAAAGTTTTCCCATATAAAACAAGAACTGCCATAAAATTGATGAAAAAACTATACTGGGGAGGCCAAGTTCACAGACATGTAGAAAATCCGTCAAAAATTGAACTTTTAAAATTGTAGTTATTAGAGATCAAAACTTAGACTAGAAGTATTTTTCGCATAATTGGAAGAACGAGATGACATTACATCATGTGATGATTTCCTAAACCAATCTATAATCGTTTCGATCACATACAATCTCCATGCACAGTTTATTAAGTAGTAGTTCAATGATCAGTGTTCAACATGTAATATTAAATTAGATAAAAAAACTAAAGATATGCAAATGGTATCCACTTGGATATAATCACTTCTCACAGAATTCGCAACGATTCCCAGAAAATCTATTGGTCCATTTCTAAATTTAACAGGCATGAATCGAAATGTCACGGTCTGTGTTTTTGCATTTGCGATTTTTGAACGTACTTTCTCTAAATCCATAGAACCATCAATGGTATAAGTACCGTCAAAAATTAGAATTAATTCAGTATGAGAGGTTGACGAATTTCACTAATGTGAAATACTTAAATCCTTGGGCAATTGCATGAGTCACTGATTGAACTTAACATGAGAAATCTAGTTGGTTGTTTCCTTAGAGTAAGCTGTTTAATGTTTCTTATGTCGTATCATAAGCATTACACTTGGATATACGTAGTCGAATGTCTTCGTCAGGTCGAAAAATCATGTCTTCTGATCAACGCTCCAATCGCGTTGTTTCTAAACGAAACTGCTTGGGCTTCACGATAATGTAAAACGCCCTCATGTGTTAGTACTCAATGGGTCTCTAATTGGTGCCATTTGGTAACTCACTTGGAATGGACTGTTTCGTTGTTAATAGGCCTTGATAAATATTGGTATTAATGTGACAATATTTGAGATAAATTAATTAACACATGAAGTGAGGTGTGGTTTTTAGTGTATTTTTCTAATTAGGAAATTGTATTAAATAATTCTAAAAAACCAAGAGCTCGACAAAAATAACTAATAAAATAAATAATGATCCAATTGAACGGGATAATCTGAAGAACAAAGGGCGAAAAATATAATTTAAAAAAGCAGGATGAAAGGAAAACACTAAAGAAAGACATGTATTAAAGGCAACCAAATTTAAAGCCAAGGTAATGGCGCAACATAATGACAATAAAAAAATTCAATCATTTCTGTTCAGAATTAAATTTCCCATTTATAAATGAACCAAATGGCTCCGAAAAAGATCAAGCCATATCAATTAAAAATAATTTGAATTGAAAATCGCAAAGCGGATCAACTTTGAACAAAAAATGTCCATATTATAAGAAGCTCAACGATTCACTTAAATTTCAAAAAAATTTATCCACACTTAGCTTAAGCTTTTTCTGAGGGAGAGTTCAGAAATAAACAAAGAGACTTTCACAACCTTCAACAGCCAATAAAGATTTTTGAACAAACGTTAAAAATTTAGATGAATTTGAAGCTTTTTTAATGGCTCTACAACAGAGTACAGAGTTTCACATTGGACGTTTCGTTAGCCATTAACTAACTATTTAGGTTTATGTTTCGGATATTATGTTATTTAAGAGCCTTATTTCCAGCTTTTTTTTAAATGGGAAATTGTATCCAGTAATTCTAGAAGCTTGTGGAAAAAGAAACAGAGCAGATAAGAGGAGACGCTATTAATAAAATAAAAAAAATGATCCAATTGAGTGGGATATTCTGAAAAACAAGGGACGAAAAATGTAATGTAAAGGAAACAGAAACTAAAGAAAAACATCAGGAAATACATGGCTAGTGGCGCGAAAAGCTGAAGAGAGGAAAGGCGTACAACAAAAAAATCAGTCATTTAAGTTTGAAATAGTCCTGTGACGAGAATTAAATTTCCCATTTGCATATGAACCAGACGAGACGGTTCCAAAACAGATCAGGGCATATCAATGAAAAATAATCTTAATGAAAAACCGCAAAGCGGATCAACTAGGACGAACAAAGGATGTTGTTCACCATATTTTAAGGAGCTCAAGCATTCACTTGAATTTCTCCACACTTAGCTCAAGTTTTCCTGAGGGGGAGTTCACAAATAATAAACAAAGATGCATTCACAAACTTGAAAAATCAATAAATATTTTTGAGCAAACGTTAAAAATCTAGATGAATTTGTAGCTTTTTTAATGGCTTGTCAACATAGAATTTCCGCGCTGGACAGGCGTTTCGCCAACGATGTTAGCATCATCAGGGGATGATTAAAATAATTTAGTGTTAACTGATTGTTTAGGTTTATGGTTCGGATATTATGCTTGCCAGGAACCAGATAATAATTAATGCTTTATTGCTCTAGATCTAAAATGGTAATTAGTTGACTTTATTCTGTTCTGGTTTAACCGAGGGTTTAACCAGTAAATAGAAAATATTACAAAATTCCAGGATACATTCCTAGGGCTATTTTAGACAAATACTCAGTTAGAACGGATACTGATAACAGAGCTTTTTGCCTATTCAAAACTGACTCGGCCCATTTTGACAAATAGATGGCAACAAATTGGTGGATTGAAAGCTTTTTTTCTCCTATCAGATTTAGATTAGTCATACTTTCACACGAGGGCCGTACAAAAGATACTAAAAGGCAACTTTTCCTTTTTTAATGGATATTGATAAAATGATAATGATGGAAGTACACTCGGTCTGTTTTTACGAGTAAGGGCTTCTTTATGTGACAATAACCAGGACTCACAAGTTTGAAAATAATATCAGGAACCGATTTTGATATATCTGAAATTTTCGTTTTTTTTTCTCGATTTTGACACCCTGTATCTTGGTAACGAGACCGTTGCGGAATATAATTGTAGACGATTTTCGGTCTAGAAAATTATTAAAAATAAATAATTCTTAACTATTGTATATTGAGACATTTTTCACTAAAATGTTCTGCGCCAAAAATATTAGGGGCTACTTCCTTGACATTTTACTAACAATTCATCACGTTACGTATTTCCGTATCCTTCATTCAAGAGTCCCTAATTTATATTATTAATTTGGTGAGGACTTGCTCTTAAGTAGTTTTCAAAAACTATAGATAATTAGTCAGATTCAGGTGTAGCAGCTACCTTAGTATCCGAATCAATTAGCTCAATACAGGCCAATAATATATCAGGAGTATTAGCAAAACTTCATTTCCGATAGGTTTCAAAAAATGGTCTCTTAATTCGCAATGGTCATTATCAATAGATTGATTGGATTTACTTAATTCAAATTAAAATTCAAAATCAACTTCCAAAAATAAAAACGTATTCATGCCAAAACGCAACAAAAACAAACACATATGGGTTCATGCAGAACTCACATTAGAAAATTCAGCAGACGGTCCACAAGAACAGACTAGTAGGCTGACCAGCTGAGCAGAGTTGAACAAATCCCAAAAAGTCAAAAGACAGTTTGCACAACAAGCTTTCAAAAACTACCGGCTTCCGTCAAAGAGGTTCGCACCACGTTTTTTCTCCACTGGCGCGCTGCCTGGCCAATTTTCCAGCAGATGTTCAAAAACACGCCTACGCAGTGTCGTCGTGTGAAAGTGGATTTAATTATATATTTTTTTAGATTCCGACAAATTTTGCTACAGAGAGAGTGGATGTGTGTGTGCGCGCCTCGAAACAGACACAACGATTCTGAGAAAGCTTCGGCGGGCAAGCTAAGCGGTCAGGCGATAGCAAGGGACTGGCGACCGCGAGAGAAGCGCGGCGCGTTAAGGCGCGGGGCGCAAGGGTTCAGGGGGGAGGGGGCGGTGGGCGCTGCGCGGGCGCATCCCCCCAGCGTCACCGGGCCGCCTAATTACGTAAGCCGAGGCGACGGCGGGGAGGCGCCGGCACCAAGACGCCGCGACACGCACTCATCGGGCTACCCCAAGTCACCCCACGAAGCCGTGGCCGGACACTTCTCGGCCCGAAGAAGACGGCTCACCAAAAAAACCCGTGAATTGTCCTGGGATGGTACAGGCGAATTTCAAATTAATTATCAAAAAATTAGTTGACCATACCGTCACGTATCAGAAAAAGCTATCGAACTCAAACTTCATTTAAATGCCTTGTAAACATTACTCAAGCTTTTGATAGAGTCGGTTGCGCGATTAAATAAAACTAGGAAAATTTTGCGTTGTGCGCCACCTACAAGCGGATAATTTGTTCGCCGATTTTATCCAGTGGACATAGTGAGCCGTACCTGATGTGGTTCAAGGAATCTATGCCGCAAAATAGTTTAAACATTTCTAGGATGTCCTAAAATATTTTTTTAACTTGATAATTATTGGTCTGAGCTGGGACAAGCGGACAAGTGGTGTGGTTCAAAGTATCGATGCCGCAAAATAGTTTAGACATTTCAACAAGGCGACACTGCATCGCGAAATCATTAGAAAGCTCAACAGATATACATCTGACTCATTATACCGGTCCAGTAAAATTTAATAAAAAATTTCGATTGTATCGAGTAAAAATGAAAACGTATGCCACAATCAAGTTACTGGCTGGCATCGATTTGCACTCAGATGATTAGATGATATGCATGCAGAATATATCCAATTCGAACTAGAATAATTATTGACTCTCCAGTTCTTTTTTGCTATACAAAAATATTCACCTGCGGACAAAAATTCAGTTATATATCATTTTATTTCTCTCAATATTGACCCAATATTACATAAGTGCCTGATAAGGCTAAACCCCAATATTCGAAACCTTTTAAGGTTTTTTTCGGTAGGCTGTCCCCCATTTCTAAAAGCTAACTTAATCTGGCATCGAACTACGGCTTCCTGCTGGACGAAGAACGGAATAATACAAAGGTGGAAACACAAGACGCAGGCGAACTGAATTTTCGGTAATCTCTTTCGATTTGTTTCGAAATAAAATCTGTCAAGGTTTAGATATCAGCTTAGGTTATCATCCGCGTAGCTTGATGATCATTTTGCTTGATTAAAACGTCTTTTAGAAATTATGATTGATTCTGATGTTACGTCCATTTCATATGTTTCTATTGATTTAATTGGGGATTTAAATCTTTCTGTAAGGACCTTATTTCATTTTTGAAATGAAAACTTCTTTTCCTTAGTAGGAAATTAAACTGAGCCGTCATGTAATGCGTCACGCTCGAAACGGCTGCGAGTGGAAATTTGGGATTTGGTATGTTGAAGCAACACTTTTTTGGCGATCCAATTTTCTGTTTTCGAGTTATTATGTTACACGTGTTTTTTTCAAATTTCAAAATTTAATTTATAATGAAATATAACTGTATCATAAATATTCGTCATAAAGCTGATTGCACCTTCTTTTATGAGACATTCGATACAAATTTTATTAATAAAAAGCCTATCAAGGTTTTTGAACCTTGTGGCCCCCAAAATTTTAGGTACCTAATTGAGTAATATTTCGTTCTAAAATAAACACAAAAATTTAAAAGCTCTTATGAAAAAATTATTGATAAAAACTAGGTACCTCTTAGCACATACTTCCTTTTTTTTACGGTAGTGGCACACACACTAAAGGGAGCTCCTATGGCGCTCGACGAGCGGTGTGTGTGTGTGTGTGTGAAGATGTTGATTGACACGGTTCTTGAATAGTTGTAGGGGTTCTTGAATAGTTGTAGGGGTTCATGAATAGTTTTAGGGGTTCTTGAATAGTTGTATATAATATTTGTTTGCATATTATATATCCCTTTTTGAAGTGAAACTTCTTTAGCGAGGGTAAAGTTAGAAAAAATGAAGCGTCTATTAAAGTGAAACTCTTCTCAAAGTTGAAACGGTTATCAAAGTGAAACGCCCCTTTAATTAAACATATTCCAGAAATAGCTGAAACTTTCAGGACATGTAGCCGGGGTGAAATGAGGATCCTGGACGAAAACTGGACACCGTAACCTAACCCCCCCCCCCCTCCACCCACTATCGGCCAGGAGAGGGGAGAGAAGGAAAAACTAAAATAATTAATTTCAGGAGAACGGGAAGAGCTACGGAATCGAAATTTTTATGGTAGGTGCGTCTCATGTGGGGTTACCTTTGACTATTATGAGGGGTCCGGGGCTTTAATTTAAGGGGGATTTTGGGAAAAAAACCTTCCCGAATACCCACAAAATTTTTAAAAAAATGAGAAAAAATTCAAAATAAAACGTAAAAAATTCGGAAAGTTAATAAAAGTATTATAAAACGAAATATGAAAAAAAAATTAAAAAAAGTTAGAAACTCGTTTTTCGGCAAAAAAAGGCGAAGGAGTCCAGCAACCAGGTTGGCGATGGCAAAATGGGAAGAAAAAAATACTAATATAAAAAATATAAATGGGAAAAAAATAAAAAAAACGTAAAAAATGTTCGGAAAGTTAATAAAAGTATTATAAAACGAAATAAAGAAAAAAAAGTAGGAGAAACGCGGTTTTCGCCGAAAAAAAAAGGGAAAAAATAAAGTTTTACTTCAGTTTTATGCTTATAAAGGTGAGGCACATACTTTTTTTTGTATTACCCATTATTGATAATTCCTTTAATTTGTACCTCAAATTCCATACCTTTTTCTCTTCTTTTTTACTTATATACATAGTTTTTGTGTCTTTAAATTGTAACGTGCCAGCTTTCCTTTTGCACCAAGTTAAGTTTAAATGTTAAAGTATGAGTTTCCTTGACTAAATGGCGAACCACGCCAGAATTGGTGATTTTTCCTTATGTAGCCACGTAAGGATTATATATACTATAGGGTTTTGTTCTTGACGGAATGGTGAACCACTCAAGAATTGTCGATCCGGACGACGAAATTGTAATGACCTCTACCGCCGGGTGAATGAAATGCTGAAAGTGAGGTGCAATTGCCTTCTTCCGGAAATTCAAAACCAAGATCGTCTGGGTTATCTTGAGAGCAGTTTTCTGTAGCGATTTGCTGTACCGCGCTTACCAATTTCGGAACGTGAATTACCCTTTGGGGCCTTTTTTTGTTTTGATGTGACGAAAATTGGGATTTACTTTTGCACGTTTCCCTAATGAATAGTGGGACGAATGGGTATTTCCTTTTAGCTAGGTCGAGTAATTAATTAAGACAGGCTTTGGTACATCAAGGTTCTGCGTTTTCCTTTCGAAATTGCTTTGAATAAATTATTGGGTATGACAGCTCGTGGCCACGTGACGGGTGACTATACTCTTATTGGCCAGACGTAGTTTGTAGTGGGAATATTGGAAGGAAGCGTCTGCTTCCGGGGAGTTTTCAAGGAAATCACTCTATATTAACTTGCCATTTGAAGCAGTGTGGTCGTGTTGGAAGTTTTTTTTTGTTTTATCTCATGGGATTGTTTCAACCGACCAATTTTTAGAGTCTCAGGTCTTATTTTGCTTACGTTGGTTAGTTTTGTTCGTTAGTGCCTGGAACTCGCCACGTAACTGGGATTTAATGCTGTTTAAGGTAGGTGAGTAAATTTGCTATTTTTGCCTCTCTACTACGGGACTCCCCGAGCGGATTTGAATTGCGTCTTAATTCTTTACAGAAGCCTCCTTGTCCGTCCACGATCTACCTGAGCGTTTTAACGATTTAGTCGTATAGCAACCCTTTACAGGTACTTGCTTTTCAATTTCTCTTGATACATTTTTTTAATGGTCTGTTTAAATGTCCTTTGGTCATGAATTACATGCAGAACCTATTGAATATTTTGATGATCTACAGGGTTCGACCGTAGAGGTACTCGACGTAAGGGTACTTCGACCGTCAGGGTACTTCAACCGACAGAGTATTTCGACAGGCAGGGTTTCATTTACGAGCCCTTAGAGCTCAGTTATTAGGCTACGCCAATCTGGTATCTGGATTGTGACTTGCTCCGTACACCCTTAGAGTCCCTCCTCGTCAGAGAAAGTGTTTTTTTTTTCTTTGCACCCGCAAAACCACCGAGAAGCCATCAACCGAATTAGAGCTACCTTACCTTTATTATTAGTATTTATTTCTTCCCTTTTCTTTCCTTTCTATCTTTGCGCCTAACCGTAATATTCGTTACTCTGGTTAAGAAACCCGAGATTTAACTTAAATTTACCTCCTTGACGAAGATACGCCTAACTGTAATTTTCTTTGCTCAAGAATTAGGCTTTAATGAATTTTTTTTGCTAATTAAGACAACTTTCTTTGCTCCAATTAATAAGTCGAAACTTAAAACTGAACTTGTTTTATTCTTGTAAATCAAAATCTAAGAGTCAGCTTGCTTTATTCTTGTCAGTCGATACTTTTAACATTTTGAACTGGCCGAAACAGGCTCGTAGTTTATTAAAATAATCGGGTATAACTTCATGAAATTCGCGACGAGCAACGCGAAATTTTTTCCGAATATCGATTTGTTCAGGTACCTTTATTAGGTAACTATCGCTTTCTTTCAGTAGATTTGGCGTTGTGTTGTCTTGTTCCTGATTTAGTTTTCTATCCTTTATGATCAGATAGTCTGGTTAATAATTGATTAACGAAGACAGCGCCCAATCTTCTGATTTAATTTTAATCGACTGCCCATTTATTATTGGCGTATCTAGTTTTAGTTATAAGCATGATTAGTTTGTAGAGCGGTACTGTGACGACAGACCATGGTTTGCGCGCCTAAGTAAATAATCGAATGAGGGTCTTTTATTTATGTTACTTGAACTTAGTGATTTTCAAAAGTAAGAACGTAGATTTATATTTTTAATTATTTCGGTTTGTTTCTAACACCGGTTATATCGCGTAATATTTCTCTTTGAACCTCGTTAGCCACCACAATGATCACGTTCGAGTGAACAAAGGATCCTAATTATTATTGGAAGTTTTTGTTCTACCTATAAGAGCGAAATAATTCGATTAATAATTGTTTTTTTTTTATTTTCTTTTTTTACCTTTATTCCTCAAGTAACTGGGTAAAATTTCTGATTTTTAGAACAGTAGTCAGTACTAGGCGTATTATTTAGCGTAAGCAGTATAGAGTACTGGACACCCTTTAGTACATTCTCTCTTCAATTTAACCGTAAAAATCGTCACCTTATTGTTCCTGTATTCTTTATTGAGTAATAAACCAACTTTCTATTTACTGAATTTGCCTGTGTTATTTAATTATTCCTGGATTATCTGGACTTCGAAGAGATAAAGGAGATTAAAGAAAGTAAGTACCTTTGGCTTAGTTTATTTGCGGTTTATGTTTGAAATGATTTGGCTCCATTGACTTGCTATAGATACAACAATTTATTATTGACTTTATCATTAATCCTTAGTTTTTTTTGCGTCTCACTTTTCATTTTTTAATACTGGCCTACTTACTTGCCTTTTTTTATTAAATTAATTCTCTAATTATTAAATTAATTCTTTGTTGTTATTTTATTTTTCATTTGTTCGTACTGATTAAATTCAGACCAACTTAATCAAATTAATTTCGAATTTATTCAATTAATTTTCTCTTGGTAGTTGTGAAGCTTAGGCTAATCCGCAAGAGAATGTTAACAAAATACCGGCTCACATGTGGGTACTCCAATGAATTCGGAACAACTGAAGAGGGTTTTTTTGTCAGCCAATGTCTTTTATAGTACCTACCAGCGAGTTTTTGTCATCTAGTAGTACTTTTTCATTTTAGAATAGGATTTTAATACATTTGATTGTAGTTTTTTGCATAATCTTTTATGGTGTCTTCTGAACTATTGTTTAGTATGCGTCTGTTATTGCAGTTGTGTATTTTAGTGATATGATTTTATCGGAATGTAGGACTTGGAACATTTTTTCTGTAAGAGGGATACGGTGAGTTAGAGCAATTTTCAGGCTCTTTTTCTGACAGGGGAACGCACTTTTTTACGTACCTACACAAATAGTGTGAACAGAAAAATATTTTTATAAAGTAATTTCCCAAGTTATGCTATATTTATTTAGTTTTTTAGCCTATAAATGTATTGATTTCAATTTACATGTGGAACGCCCAACACGGTTTTTACATTAATTCGAAATCGAATAAACAAACTAATTTTTCGGTCGAAGCCAAAACAAACTTGCGAACGAATTAAATCAGTTTCGCGTTCGCATTTTCAAACGATATTATGGGATTTTATCAAATTAATAGTCCGGCGCAATGATAATGCATTACAATCAAGGCTTTATAATAACGTACATATATGCCTCTCTAATAATATACATTGTAATTTGCACATTTCAGCAATAAAATCTAATTTTCGAATCGAATGGGTCGCTATTCAAAAACTTTCGAAACTGTTTGTATTTTCACCCTATAATCTGCTTCACAATTTGAGGCTATTGTTATTGAAAATAAATATTTTACATATTAATGCTAATTACATATCTGGATTTTGTAAATTTGGAATAACACAAGTAAGTGTAGTAAATCACCTTTCTACTTTCAAACTAAGTATAATATGAAGTTCCCCAGAGACCGTATTAGATTTTAAATTAGGAGTAAGTTTTTGATGCATATGAACCCTTTACAGCTAAAAATATTTACTTGCCACTTTTGAAAAATCTGAAAAACTTTAAAGAAAATTATATAGCCAAATGCCAATTAATGTAATGGATTATTTAAGCTTTAAAACCCCAATAAACGCGTTATTGAGAAATAAATACCTCAATGTCGATGATTTCTTATTCGCTTCAGCATATGCTTTCTATTGAAGATCAATAGGTTGTAGTTTATCGTTATATAACTGATTGTAGACTAAACAGATTTGTTCTAACAAAATCAATTTTGTCTAAACAAATATTTTATAAAAAGAGGTACAATTCCTATTTTAGGACACACCTTGCATATGCGTACTAACTGGGAAATGTTGCTGGTGTCTTAGCATGTTATGTTTGAAATCTGTGGTAAATCATGCTATGGAGGAGTTTCTAAAAGTTGGGGCCACAACTTATAATTTGTATTTTTTCGGACGAACGTCCGACACTTGTATATTAAACGCAATTAACGACACAGAGGGACCTGCTCAAACTCTAACCAGAAAAGCAAGAAGACCGAAACAGGATGCGTTACTGATAAAAATGAAAAACAGTACAATTGTTTCGATAAAGCAGAAATGCTAAAAAAAAATAAATCAAAAGTTGACATCCCATCTAATAAAAAGTCAAGAACCTCAATAAAACTACGACAGAGGTTAAAATTAGAGGGACTATTAGCAAGTCCATCCTCACGAAGGCAGAGAGCTTTGAAGTGAGGGCATTGAGACCTGCCCCTGGAAAGAAACAGAATGTGATATATGGAATGACCAAACCTGATATGGATTAAACTGATAGAAATAGCATACATCCAGATAAACTGGGTAAGCTGCAGAATGATGGAAAGAAGAAACGACCTGAAGTGCTATTACTGTTGGAAGTACGGTCAGATTAGGAATCGAAGCACCGAAACGAAACTGCCTGAAATCTAGTAAAGCTGGGCATAAGGCAGCTGATTGTACAAATAAACCCTACTGAATTGATTGTAGCAGCGAAGGTAATCAGGAGTAATAAATGTCCAGCAAATACAGGAAAACGTAAATGATCACTAGTCAAAATGTGAATAATCTACATTACCACCAACAAGAGCAGACCAACGCATGGCTTGGCTATAGCAACAGTCAATTAAATGAGAGTAAGGAACGGGACCAAAGTGAGAAAACAGAAAAACAGAGGCCTGCAACGTGAGGAAACTGGATGGACAGAAACTAGAGTGATTCTTAGAAGAAATTTCGGAGGGCGAAGGTGCGGCGGCTTTACCCTAACACCAAAACGAAAAAACGTTAAAAAGGGCAAACCAATGTACTGGTGAAATGAGGACATTCAAAATAGAAGCGTAAAGAGAAACATTCCAATACAAGACCAGCAAGACCTACAGTTCCTGAGGGAAGAACACAAAGTAAGCTAGAAAAATTAAAAGCAAAGGAAGCCAGCTGGAAAGCCTTATGCGACGATGCAAGTCGTGATATATGGGGAAATGGGTTTAGAACAGTGATGAAAAGACTGATCGGCTATCCGTCGAAGCAGCAATGACGATGGCAAGCATGAAAGGAGTGGGACAACGTCTATTTCCAGAATATGAACCAGTGACACACAACTGGGATAGAACTGCGATGTTTAGTATATTCGCGGTCAACGCACTAACGGATGGGTACTTAAAGCTCCACGGCCAGAAATGATAAAATGAACAACAAATAACGTACCAGAATACATAGTCACAGTTTACAATAAATTAGCGACCAGAGAAGTCTTTCCAAAAGAATGGAAACGAGCAAAACTGGGAGATAAAATTATGGAAAATTCCAGCTCATACAGACCAATCTGCCTTCTGGATGTAGAAGGCAAACTATTCCGGTGCGATGTGCGAGAAAGGGGTTTTTAGTGAGTAGCAATCTTATAATACATCAGAAGAGGATTGGTGGACAGGCATACGGAGTGATCCGGCAAATAATGAAGATTAAAGAGAGGGAAAGCCGAATAGGAGAACAAAGATAGATAGGAGTGGGAGTCTGTCACTATCCACCTCCAATCTTGTAGGTGCCTTACGTAAAAATCCCCTCCCCTGATCAAAAATATAACTCAATTTGATTATTTCCTAAAAAGTAGTGTCATTTACTTGGGCCAATCTATGTCAATTTTACAGGCACATTTATTTAATGTTTACTTTCTGCATGGGGAAATTATTAACAATTTGCTCATCTAGTATACCATAATAGCAATTTAATATTACGTTTAATAAAGGATGAAGTCGAGGATGAATATGAATTAATTCCCCTGTAATATTGCTTGTTTACCTTGACTCAGTGCATAATATTGGCCTAATCCAATTCGTATATAATGGCGTATCGTAAACGCTAAATTAAGTTTCCAGCGTATATTCCAATAAGCCGGTAAGTAAAGTGAATGGAGTAAGCAGAATTTTCGGAAAAGCTGGCAATTTTATTATACAGTATGTGCGCGAATTGAATTAACAAAATAGCGAATATACCGAAATTTTCATTTTTTGAGAAATACTATTATGTTACGCTAAAAAATTGAAAACGCATTTCTTGATAATGGTAGTCGCATGTCTTGAATTTGAAGGTACAGTTTAATTGCTTTATGACGACTCGCGAACTGTATTTCGTGACGCCACGCCTTGGTTGGCGTGCAGGTTATGTAGCTCAGATTAGGGATCGATGGACGTCAAAACAATAACTTTGTCTATTACTCAAAGAGTTAATAAATTTACACTGAATTTGATTGCTAAAACACGCATGTTCTTTGGGTTGAGGTATTGTAACGTGCGGCTTTCCTTCAGCAAGCAAGTTGAAACTTAAAGTTAAAGAGTTCTTCTTGACGAAATGGCGGACCCGCCAAATAAATAATTGTTGCTCCCTTTAGTCCTGTGAGGATATATATTATGACAAACTGGTGCAGTTCATGGTATTAGTTACTATCATTCGCTGTAATGACCTGTAACGCCCGGTGAATGCAGTGCTGGAAGCGGATTGCAGCTGCCTTCTACAGGAAATTTAAAATTGGGACCGTAAGTAGCGGTTTGAGGTACCAAGTCCTGAACGTGCGTGCCGTTTAGGGACTGTGTGTGTTGATAATTTATTGGGTATGACAGCTCGTGGCCACGTGACGTGACTATACTTTTATTGGCCAGGCGTCGTTGTAGTGGGAATATTGGAAGGAACCATCTGCTTCCGGAGAGTTTTTGAAGAAAATCACTCGACGTTTGCTTGCTGTTGAAGGCAGTGGTCGTGTTAGAAGTTTTTTTGCTTTACCTCATGGGACTGTTCTGACGGACCAATTTATAGTCCCAGGCCTTGCCTTACGTTTAGTTTCGTTCGTTAGTGCCTGAAACTCGTCCCATAGCTGTAGTTTGATGCTGTCTTAAGTAGAAGCATTTGTCCGTCTACGACCTACCTGTGCGTTCCAACGAGGTAGTCGAATAGCAACCCTTTACAGGGTTTCACCGTAGGGGTACATTTCCACCGTAGGGGTACATTACGACCGTAGGGGTACTTCTACCGTAGGGGTACACTTCGACCGTCGCGCGTCGGGGTTCTTTAACCGACCGTTTCGTTTACTAGCCCTTCAAGCTCAGTCATTAGGCCACGCCAGTCTGGTCCCTGGTTTGTGAATCATTCTAGACACCGTTAGTGTCCTTCCACGTCGGAGGAAGTTTATGGTGTTTTCCTTTCCACCTGCAAGACAGCCGAGAAGCCACCAACTGAATGTGAGCTATC
>MU191456.1:0-11256 GCA_016904865.1 Pissodes strobi
CAAGATAGTTTAAAAATCCTACCGTGTGCCAGCACATAAATCACGTAGGGATTTATGAACGCGTATTATGAATTCATACTACGCTGCGACACTTGTGTTAAAATACAGGAAAGCAAAATATTTCACTTTTCGCATTGCCCTCCGCTCGCTTCGCTCGCTCCGGGGACTCAGAAAATGAAACTAACCAGGTGCTAATCCAAAATAACCCAAGGCATACCCAAAATCAAGAAAAAAAAAACAGAAAAGGAAACTAACCAGGTGCTAACCCAAACTAACCCAAGACATACCCAAAATAAAAAACTGTTTAGAAACTGAACCTTTAAAACAAATTAAAAAAACAGCAACGGGGTTTGAACCCGGGCCGCCGAAAGCCGCCGATTTGAGACCTAACCATCTAGACCTCTAGACCACGAGGCTCTTGCTGCAAATTGATTTCATCGCGAAGACATCTAATTCCTCCTGTGTGGTAGCGCAGTAAGAATTCATAATCAAATGCTTAGAAATTCCTCCTGGACTTCAACGCATAATTCGCGTAGTTTAAAACCCCACAAGATGGCTATTATATTCAGTTTTGCTACTACGCTTCAGCACATACTGTCACATAGTAGGAAGTACTAATACTCGGTCACAACAGCATCATCATTAGTAAGAAAATTAAATATTAAGCAGCCAATGGAACCGTGTTCCGAATTATTCTTTTCTGTGAACATGTAACTACAGACAATCGATATAATTAAGTAACTAGTTTGATAATTTAATCGAGAAAACAGATTACCCAAGACTTAAAGTTACTTCGCATCTGCCTAAATGTATACCAAATAACTTCACATAGCGGACACGCCATGAAATAAACATACAAAACATAATAACTTTTTTCATGTATTTTTGAAAATACATACATTACACTTCAGTAACGTAAAATTATTAAGATAACTAAGTATTTTATTGAAAAATTAATTCATGATGCCATGACATCATTTTCTAGATAAAAACAAGCTCTTAAAAATACCGTCGTTGGCATTTTACTCAAAATTGAACTGTGTAGTCATCGACAGATCCCAAAGTTCTAAACAAATTGACTACTTCAGTAGGTAGGTGTTCTAACTTACGGTTGCTACTCTCATTCGATAGCTTATGAAAACCAAAGATAGGAATGTGTAAACCGTTTTCTTTGATCTCGTGCAGTTTAGATTATAGAGCATGTCAAAAATGTCAAAAGCCCCGACTTTAAATTGTCAATATTTGGTAAACAGCTAAAGATAGGTACCTACTTATCAGAAATTATACACGAAATATGCTTAGATTTCGTGTATAATATCTTATAAGTACCTATCTTTAGCTGTTTACTAATATTGAAATCTAAACTGCACGAGATCAAAGAAGACGGTTACACATTCCTATCTTAGGTTTTCATAAGCTATCGAAGGACAGTAACTTTGAATTTAACCGGAGGCTTAAAAGTTAATTTTATCCGCGGGTTAAATTCGAAGTTACTGTCATTCGATAGCTTATGAAAACCTAAGATAGGAATGTGTAAACCGTTTTCTTTGATTTCGTGCAGTTCAGATCTTAGAGCTTGTCAAAATCCCCGAATTTCAACTGTCAATATTTCGTAAACGACTAAAGATAGGTATATGATATTATACATGAAATGTGTTTAGATTTCTCTAGAGAGTCCACGCATGTAGTAATATACAGGGTGTTCCATTTAAAACAATAAAAAATAGGCTCATATGTCAGAATATTGTTAGTGTTTTGTTTTATGTGTAACTTAGAAAAAAGCTTGGCTACTAACCCTATATTTTGTCTTTTTGTTTACCTTGATATCTTTAAAAACAAAAAAGTTGCAGCGAATCAAAATGATATCAAGATAAATTGAACGTACGGTACATTGTCTTAGAGGCAGCAAAACTTAGCACTGTTCTTATCGTATTAAATCTAGCTACTGGACTGAAGTTATCCGTATACCTAATCAATTCCTTCTTTTTGTCAACAGCCTTTAATTACTAAGCGAGCTTTGAAATATTTTTGTGAATCATCATCAGAATTATTTTTAACACGGTACACCCAACGATTATTGAGTACCTTTTTGTGGTTTGGCCTATCAATCAGATTCCATGTTTCATTCCTTTTAAGGGACTCAAATTCTTCACCATCGGTTACCTCTACCCATGATACCTCAACCCCGATATCTTTTAAAAAATTTTGAACATGGCGTTTGTTTTGGTCAGCAAACTTCTCGTGCCACAAATGCAGTATATCACCCAGATAGCACACGATGTCCATAGTACATCTGAAATTTGTCCAAATACCGTCCAGTATATCCATGGACAATCAACATCCATTGGCGAGCCTTTTGTGGCGTGTCGATGTATAGCCGTTTATTTTACGTCCATTGAACATCCGATATAGGTCCAAATACCATCAGTACATTCATAAGTCCAAAATGAATATCCATTGCTTAGTAATTTTTAGCATGCCAATGTATAGCCGCTTCTCTCTGTCCAAACCAAGGATTTAATTAAATCTTTGGTCCAAACTATACCCTTTCGTTGGACTTAAGTAATAATAATTTTTAATAAAAATTAAAACCAATCTAGGTTGCATTTAAATTTGTACTCTAAATTTTTTTAATTCGCTTTTCATAAATTATGGAGAATGAAAGAAACCTTACACCCTCCATATCATAAACCAAAAAAATTAAGGTAAACAAATAGAAATTCAACATAACAAGCGCCTTCAATTTGGGTTCTCAAGTTTTAAGGACGAAAGTGCTTCTCTTAGAGATGAGTGAAATCTTTCGACAGGGAATTCAAACTCGGGTTTCTTGGGGTGATGCAATGAATCTCTGCGACTGCGTTAGTTCCTTGTTCCTTTTAGGAAAAAGGAAAAAGATTACATGTTCAATCACATGTGCCACGCGATCTTGTTTGTAATTTCCATTGGAAGATCACGTGGACATATGCCAATAATGTCTTATTTTATCCCGCAGCAGTCAAATTAATCCAAATCCAAAGTTTAATTCCATTTTCGGTTGGTATTCTTTTCTTTCTCTTATTGTTAAACAAGGATCAAACCATATGTGTGGATTACCACTTCCACCAATCGAATACGGCGTTAGATTGTATTTCATTTATGTCACTTGTCAAATGTCATTTGTCGCGTGGGAGGGAACAGATACGTGCCTTTTTCGTATATTTTTGTTATTCCTAATCAAATTATTATTAGGATAATTCGATTGTTTTAAAAGTTGCATTCCTTTGTGGGTATTCGGTAAAATATAACTAGTGCCAGTGCCAGTGCACAATTATTATTATTTCTGTGATCTGTGGTGACTCTGTTCAATAGACCTCCATTGAATGTCCCTTGGACAAATTGTGGATATCCAATGGACATGCCATATGTCCAGTACCAAACATCCATAATCCGTCCATTGAATTGCAATGTGTTATCTGGATACTTTCACTCGCAATTAACGTGCTTTGTATTTCAGGTAACACAACTTTTAAAAGTACTCGATAAAGTTTATGATCTTCAACTCCCATAGCCTTTCGTTGGAACTTGCAACGGGAAGTCAACACTATGTTTCATAGCTGTCTTAATGGAGAACAAATTATGTATCAGTTCTGGGATATACAATACGTCAAACATCGTTGTAGCCATTGTCTTTTTACATACGTTTTGACCTTAACGTCACCTTTTCCCAGCGCTTTTATTTTCTGATCGTTGCGTTGCCCGCATATATATAATGTATAATATTTGGTCCAAAAATATGATTTGATGTTGACATTGATAGATTCTGGTGCATCTTGCACCAGAATCTATCAAATAATCCAAATTACTGCCTGGATTGACACCTCCCACAAATACTTGTTCCGTATCCTCACATTTTTTATCTTTCTTCTTGGGGCAATTCTTTTGAAGATGCTCTTTTGAAGCAAAGGAATAACACTCAAAACAGTCTTCTTTCACATGAGTTTTCTTTCCACAAATAGTGCAACCATTTTTTTAGTAAATGTCGGTTTTATTTCTGGCAGGCAATGTAGACAATACTCTTGTGGTCATCATTGATTCAGGAATTTCACCCCCAAGTTTTTTCATCTTTATTGCCAATTGCTCGAAAAGATGAAACGTGTTGAGCAATATTGCAATCTGTTTTCCATTGACACTCAAAAACTGCTTTTGTATCAGCGACAAACTTTCGACTTGAAGCTTCATCCACATTTCTTCATCTGTTTCACAGTTCATTAGCAATGCCTGGCTTCAATGGTGGTGACAATCAATTTTCTTGCAATTCAATCCAATTGTGTCCATCTCTTCAGAAGCTTGTCGTACTCAGTACTCCCCTCTTCTAATTTGCAGGGCAACCTCACTGTCCAAGAATATTTGTAAAACGAACTGCCACAGATGACAGTTGTTTGCATCTCGTAACTTTTCAAATCTGTCTCCATTTTCACTGATCAATAATGGTCGTTCAATTCGGCGTCCCCAAACTACCCGACTAACCATATTGCGTATACTTGTGCCCGAACTTTTTAAACGAACTGCTTCAGAATTAAATTGTTAACCCGCTACACATATATCTACGTCTGTTACCTGTTAAGTAAAAACCATTTATTGAAACATTGGAAAATTACAACGGTGCCTATATTCGGCGGTATCGTACATATCAGCAGTAGGTATACATAATATAAGCAAAACAATGATAAAATTGGTAAAACTAAAGGCTGACAAACAAGCGCTACGATATGTCGCCAAACTCTGCATGTGTTTGGTTTTCTTAATGAAATAAAATCAGAGCTTATTTTGCTTACATTAACAATACAATTACAAAATCTTAAAAATGCTATTTCCAATTATAGCAATTTAACATTTGGCCGCAATCTATCCCATTAAGTGGGCGACCATCCCTGCAGCAAATCGATAAAAGCACAAAATTTAAAATCCTACTTAAACAACAGTTAATGAGCAGCAAATATGGAACAAAATAACTATTTTTATCACAACAGAAGTCTAAAAAATTATGTTCGGGGAGCGAGCTTCGAACGCCACGTCGCGTTCGCGTTGTGTCGTTAAATTCCGACGGATATCTGGTATCACTTCAAATATGTTATATACATCATCTAGAAGGTTGTATGAGTTGCAAACAACCTAGGTTGGCTAAAAAAAATCTCTTTTTTACAAACGATTTCTTTGATGAACAAAATGAAGTGATGTCAGTTCCTCATATCTGGGGAGAATAATAAGGCACCCTTCAATAAGATTGGTACGTTTGCACGAATTGAATACTACCTACTAGTGTTCCCGATAAGACATGGATTAAATAATCATACAAAGTGAGAGTAACAAACAGTGTAATATTTTATATGTGCATCGGCTACAACATGCAAAATTGTACGAAGCACTACCGATGATGACAAACTGAATTATATCAGGATTCCAAAGCCCATAGGAAAATTCTACACAAATTCATTTTCGGAGAAAAGTTACCAGAAATAATAATAAAAATAATTTATTGCAGGTTATAGGTTTATTGGTCTTAACTTCTTCACACATACTTAATAGTAGTTGGGCAACAGTCGACCGGCGACCATTCTAAAATGTCGGTAGGCAACTATGGTTTAAAAATTAGCTTTCAGACGTTAGCACATACGAAGTTACTTGTTGTTCCATTTTTGTTCTTTTTTTTGGCATCGGAGATCAGTTGTCACTTTTATAACTATTATAAATAGTAGTTATTAATTAATCATACACTATTTTTCCTTTAATATTCTTTGTTCCAAAGATGACACAAATATTATGATGAGATTCATTTATTAAGATTTTAAATAACAATAAGTACTTTTTATTCTACACATTATATCTTTTAATCCTATAGTAAGAAATTTGTCCAAGATCTATTTTATTTTGGGCTCGATGAATGGGGGCTTTATATTGAATTTTATTTTCACTATTCTTCACTAGTGTGAACTTAAAACAATTGAAGGGCTCAATAAAAGAATGAGCGTAGAGCCCTCAAAACTGTATACCTACTTCCCACACTGTATTGTAATATGTTTAAAACTTTGCATCCTGCAAGTTGTCAACTCCGACTAACCACAGGGTGATGATAAAGACTTTTTGTTATAGGATGAATTACCTAATTTCAACCATAAGTATGGGGTGAATACCAGATTTCAACTTTGTGATACAGTAGATATATATACTACATAAAAATGTGGGCGACCAATAAAATTTTGTAAACTTAAATTTCTTTTGAATTTTAGGGCTTATCCATTAACACATAGGTATAATTAAATCATTGCTTTTACATGACGTGAATTTTGGCCGGTGCCGGTTTAATTGCTTTTACGTGTGTTACAGGACAACACGAAGAAAGCCATAAACTGAATCGGATGAAATCGGTATTGTGTGAGAAGCTTGACATGGATTTTGTGCGGTCTGGTTTTATGGATCTTTCCTGTGTTCAAGGGCGAATCGAGCAATTTATCTTTACGGGGGCGCAAATGAATAATTAGATTAGATTAACAGAAAATGAACTTAATTTGGGAAATATAATTTAGGAAAAAGGAAGGGGTATGGGCAGCGCGCGAACCTTGACCCCGCAACCTCCTCGCTCCTGGATCCAGAAATACACATAAAGAAATCATTATTTCACAGGACGCGAATTTTTTCCGATATCAATTTAATTGCTTTCATGTGTCTTACTGGACAAACCGTACAAAGTCATACAACGGGACCGGTTGAAATCCGTGTGGTGTGAAAGAAGCCTAAGAGCAAAGGCGCTTCCACACAACAGGAAGTTCACTGATCGATTTCATCGCGTTTTCCGTGCCGATTTACTCGCCATCTTAAAAAGAAATAAACCGGCTCCGCACAAAATGTGCATAATGTGAAAACAAGGAAAAAGTCGTGTGTTTAGCCCTCTTAACTTCCTACTTCTCTGAAAATCGGTTAGCGTTATTAGGTAATACCAATAGATAACTATTCTGGCGAAATATAATTGCTTGGCCGGTTTTTTGATACATTTTTTAGGGCATTGTTAAAAATTATTTAAAAAATAGTACCCATACATCAATAAAAGAAACAAGTTAGCCAACATTAATTTCACAACAACAATAACTAGTCAGTAATAACATCATTTAAAATTATTGATATTACAGAGATATTTTTAGTATCATTTAACCTTACCTCAATATAAGGGTAGGTAACTACCTAATCATCGAAATATTATAATTTTTATTGGTTTTATAAGGTTACTTTGGTAATAATATCTAAAAATAATAATAGTTTGTGTACTAAATAATATCCTTTATCTTAGAGGATATTAACGCCAAGTCAAATTTAGTAACCCCAGCGACGCTGAAAAACCTAATACAAAATACATTTATTTGGTAACATTGTTGATATAGCAATTTAGATGATATTTTCTCAATTTTTCCATATAATAAATATTCTCTAAATGAATTTCTAAATCACATTACCACAGATAGGTAAGCAGCCATACAGTTCATGATTAAAAAGTAAAATTAATAAACAACTTTCATTCCTTGATGTTTGAAACCAAAATAGGTATACAGAATACATATACACACACGAACAGATATTTAATCTTTAAATCAAATCACTCAATAAGGTTTGAAACGGGGGGTTGTAAAAAGTCTAAAATAGGCTGCAATAATAAAAAATTGAACTTAGAAGAAGAGTTTTTTAGGAAATGCCTTGCTTATTAATAATAGATATTCTATTAAATTTATACATTTTTTTTACAAAATTTGAACAGCCGTATAGTTAACCAAAATCAAATTATACTTATTACAAACCTTTATATACCTTAAGGCTATCAGGCTAAATGAAACGAAAAGGTAACCTTTAACATTTCTGCCATTTTTAGAACATAAAACATCCTGAAATCTACACTGACAAATAAAACTACATAATGAAAACGAAAACGCAAAAAATGTAATAAGATCTCGATCTACATTTTATATAGCTAGATGAAACTTGTAGGCACTTAGGTAAACGTATAAAAGAACAACGATTATCAATTATACATTAAAAATACAGATGTCTACAAATCAAATCTTTGTAAACATACATGCGATAGCAATCAGAGAATTAAATGGAATGCAAATATTTTAGCATAGAAACGGTTAATGTAAAATTAAGAAGTAAGTAGTAGGTAAGTAAAGGTTAATGTCTTGCATCTGTTTCTCAAGCCGATAATCGATCGTTAAGGGAAATCTGATTAATCATTCTCAATTTGATATATCTTTCTTTTGAAAAGGAGGGAAAGATTTGTCCTCGAAATTTAAAATATATTTCAAGTTTTTTTTTTAGTTTCCTTAGGGTCACTTAATTTGCACTTGTGCGAATTTACACCCAGGAGTCTGGACTGAAGTGGTCCTACCCATCTAAGATTATTTGGTACAAAAAGATATATTAATTTTAATTTTCAGAAGCAATATCAGCTACTGCTTGTGCTCTCGTAGGCTGCACTAAAATATATCGCATCTGTCACTTACTAACTTAAATTATAATAGCGCATCTAATCAGATTACCAATCCTATAGATATTAGATTGAAAGGCAAGATATGCAGAGAGCAAGGCATATAAAGTTTAGTGAATGATTCGAATCACTCAATATACCTCGCTCTTTACACGTCTCAAGCATCGGCAAAAGTTGGCAGGGGGGGGGGGGGTGCAGAGTGTCCCTGCGAAGGGGTATCGTCACCTACACTTCGTGTCCACCTTTGTCAACCCCCTCTTGCAGCTAGCCCCGCCCCCTCAGTGCGCACGCTGTGAGTCACCCCCACTTTTGTTACAGCATTGGACAAGTTGGGTCTGCGACATCTCTTCAATATCAGTGATCCTGAGCCGGTGCATGTGAGTGAATGTTGCGTTCGACGTGGCTAGTTTAATTTTGTACGGATGTCAAGCGTTACCGATCCGCCTGAAAATACTTCTCGATCGATTGTTTTCTGTGCTTCGAAAGGAGGAAGTGATTCAAGTGTTGCATGGCTTTGGATGGACCATTGACGACTACGGGAGAGGATATATCTTACAAGTATGATATTCTTCGTCATTTTGATTTTAACCATAAGGAACACACTTCATCTCACAACCCTTATTATCAGTTATTACATCATTTCCAAAATATGGTCGTTTTTGTGTCTCATTAGTGAAAACGTATTATAGCCTAAACATCAGAACAATCTTTATACCCGCTACAAAAAAAGCATAGTCGATGCTGCCTGCTATAGATGTTAGTTAGACCATAACGAATTTCAATTATTTTTTATAACCTCTTCCAATCAGTCTACATGATATGACAAAATTTGTGAACATGTTTATTTCATAGCCGACAGATAGTTTTTAACTCGGTTTTTAATGACACATTGTCTCATAACTCAAATGGATTTTTTAAATTATGTTCGAGCCACATTTTTGGTAAATATTTTGAACATTATGTGAAGTTAGCACATTTTTTGTTCCAGCACCTTTTCGAAATGGGATTAGTTAGCTTTGGTTGCTGTTGCTGATTTATTAGGTACCTAATTAACAAAAGACAACTAAGGCTAATCCAAACTAATCTAAATTTACACATGAATACCTAGGTACTGCAACAAAAAAGAAATGGACTGTAGTTTCCCAGGGCAAATATTGGAAAACTTTTAAGATAAAATATTTTCCTCAACTTAATAGGCAGTTCTAATCAAAGACTTTCTAAGCGAAATCTTGAAAATATGAATGGTGATTTATAGATTATTACAGAGTTGAAATATTTCCATGTTGCTAAATAATCATTATTTAGATAATAGGTATGTTCTAATTTCCAACTCTTCACGTATGAGCAAAATATTTCAATTCTACTTAGCAGAATATACCTAATGAAAAAATGCATCAAATATTTTTAATATGCTTATAATTGAAGATTTCTCGCCTCATTAGTCTAAACGGGTATTTACCGTTGTTAAGTTATTAGGGCGTGTATTTTAGGGTTTTGTGGGGGTAGAGTAATGGCTGTCGTTTATGGAATGTAGTAGCCGCATCCTTGAAACAATTGAGTAGAGTTGGGAATTTTAGTTCACTTTGCTGATTTCCATCTTTCAATCTCGTTCAGTAATATGATTAGTACAAAAGACTAGTTCGTTTAAGTCGTTTAGGTTATTAGTTCACGGATCAACGATGAACGTTAAAAAGCTATTTAAATTTTCAATATTGAATTTCTAGTTCATTACATGAATTTTGACCTGCTGATGCTAAATGTATTTTAAATAAAAATAGAAAAACAAAACAGTCAAACACAACATAAAACGGATTTTCTTAAAAAGTAGATTTAATACAAATCCGAGTACAAATCGTAATTTGAAGAATAAACTTTAAAACAAAACAACACAAAATAGTTGAATGGGCCGGGTTTTAATCTCTGTCGGTCGGTGCGAAGCGCCTTGGCTATTTCCTTAGATCATATAGGTATTACTATTATAATCTAGGGCTATATTGTTCATTTGTTCTCACTCTTCGGTCTTCGGTTTAGTTTAACTGATCGAATCAGCTTATTGAAGCGTTTAGTTCACACACGGGATTCGATCTTTTGAACTAGTTCGGTCCTGAACTATACAACACTACAATAATTGAGTAGGCAATGCGTTTTGAACTCTAATTAACGTTTAAACTTAACAGGCACTCAAGCTACGCAGTGATTTGCATACTGCTTTTACCAGAGGCCATATTTTTGAGTTTAGTATAATTCCGAAAGTGGTCAACATGTTTCGATCTCTTTATTAAGAGATCCTGTACTAAGAGCATTTAATGACTATTCTGAACAAGTAGAATTATGATTATACGGTCAGAATATAATTACAAACCTCTTTCTGCTAGATAGATTTCGTGAAATTGAACAGTAAATATCTATGTTCATACTTTTACTAAGAAAGGGTCAAAACCAGAGCCTAAACACTACGTTTTATGAATATATCACCTACGAGTCTCAATATATACGTTTATTCCCTTGAAAGATTGTTTAGTATTGTAGGATTTGTTTTTAATGCATGTTACCTACCAACCTACCTCAATCAGAGTGGATACCTAGGCAAAAATATTAAAATTGGAATACCTATTCGACAATACCATATTTAAGTACAACAATCTACATACCTAATTGCATTTTTCAAAACAATATGTCAACAAGTGTGCTGAAAACTAAGTGTATAAGTATCTATATAATCATCCAAATATTAAATAACAAAACAA